>ML841583.1:26440-58886 GCA_009831015.1 Picea engelmannii | reverse complement strand
GTGAGGGAGGAAGGGCGCACCTCATGAGGAGGGGCCCTCAACCAACTTAAAATGAGTTATAACATCAATTAAAGGATTATTACAAACTCACGTGGGGAAAGGGTGTATGTACCCATTAATTGGGAAAAAATTAAAATTTAATTTTAATTAAATGGGGGTTTATAAGGGTAGGAATAGGTAGGTGGGGTCCCTCTCATCATTTTTTTCCACTTACTTCACTTGATTTGGTCCCTTATTACAAAATTGACATTTGCCCATGTCCTGGGTTTGGCAATTAAAATTGTCGCTTTCTCGAAAAACTCCTAAGTGGACAAACAACCTAGCAAAACTTGTCCGACTGAGTTGAAACTTGGTCCACGAGTGCAGGGGGTCTCATTAGATTTATTTTTAGTACAAATACCCCTATTGCAAATCTCGAGACCTAAGTTTTACATTAAATACCTAGAATTAATTAATTAATTAATCAATTAATTAATTCGGAACCTTAAAAAAAACCTAGCTATACTTGACGGAATTCCGCGAAATTTCGTGTGTTGTCTTACATGGTCATTTACAACATTATTAAACACTAGCTACCTAGTAATAACTTCATTAGAATGCCTTTCACCACTTTGGAGGATTTATTGGGTGGGAGTGAAAAACTCAAGGGAGATTAACCCGGCTGGTTAGGCCACATTAACCTCCCGAGGACAAAAAACACTTAGCAAAAGGAACTCTCCTAATGAAGAAACCCTAAGGCAACTGACCTAACATGATCCATGTAGACCCATTACATTATAAACCCGCGCAGGGGTGCAGCAATCTCGCTTACAAAATTTGTGCTGGAGGCATAAATTGCCTAGTAGAACCAAACTGTCTTCGACATACTAGCATCTGATGATGCATTACTTCATCGCACATGGAGTTGACCCCCTAGCTGAATAGGTGGTCAACAACCCCCCCAACCTAGGGTTAACTGGAGGATATTATGTCTTATGGTCCACAATGAAGACAATTATCCCATTGATGATGATGATCAACATCTCCACCCATGACAACCCAACTTCCCCCCCTCAGATTGCCTCTTCTACTTTGGATCATGAAAACTCATCACATCCATGCAACATAAGTGTATGGGAGATGGTAATCCAATGTCACCATGAGGTATGTTAGTCCTTTTTTCATGCAAGGTGTTGTGCTCAATATACTAGGCATGCGAATGCGGGTTATTGGTTGGAGTTGGATAATGGATCATAAGCTCAAGAAGTTATGTTTGTTTCCTTGTTTCACCTTGGTGGCCATCATATGTGCCCTAGTCCCGTGTTTTCACCCCTAAGGAAAAGGGGTACTACTAGGGGGCCCTCACAAGGGTAACGTTCCATTTCCCTGCCATACTTAACACTTACCATCCTGGAGATTGTTGTAGTGTACTAAACTTCAGTAATGGGTCATGGTTCATTCTCTCATGTGAAGAAGGGATAAAGGCCTAGAGGTTGGTTGCAATTGCTAGTGAAAGAATAATAAAGAAAGAATAATGCTAAAGAAAGAATAATGCTAAAGAAAGAAAGAGATAATAACAAAAGACTCTAAAAAACTAGTCCATACTTGAGCTCTACCCTTTCCGCGTCCCCCCCAGTCCCAAAGCAATGATACTATAAATTGAAACCATATAAAGGGGACTTGCAAATATGATAAGAAGTTAATAAAAAGTCAGATTAAGGGGTTTGGAAAAACGTAGCGCTTAGAAAGTTGTAACTCAAGTGCAAGTGCACCCTCCACAATGGTGCTCATAGAAATGGATTAAATGACACCATAGGCCATAAAGTAAGCCCAACTCATACCACTATCACACTTATTCTTGAAGGCTTATTTCTTTCCTACTTCCCCCGGGACATATCCCTCTATTTGGGTCTTTTCTTTCACTGTTTTGGTTGGCACACCTAATAGGGTTTGATGAAGGTCCTCCCATATTCAAACTTGCCAACTTACATAAAGTCTTGAGATAATGTGAAATTCGAATGGGATACTTGATGTGAATTGTTTATGTAGCTTATATCATAATTACTCTTGAAGGGTTCTTTCTTTCCTACTTCTCTAGGGACATATCCCTCTACTTGGGTCTTTTCTTTCATGGGTTTGGTTGGCACACCTAATAAGGTTTGATGAAGGTTCTCCCATATTCAAACTTGCCAACTTATATAAAGTCTTGAGCTAATGTGAAATTCGAAGGGGATACTTGATGTGAATATTTTATGTAGCTTATATATTAAGTAACAACTTACTTTGTATGATCTAAGGACTGGAATATTTTATGAACATTGGCTTTACTTGATTTTATACCACATGGACACTACATGATGATTTGAGGTGACATGGCATTCTCCCACTTTGCTTACACCTTGGATGTTGACACATGGCCTTGGAATGCCCTCCTTTGTTAATTTAGTGTCTCAGAAGGTGCCTTAGATAAGCCTAAGCCTATGTGTCCAAGGTTAGTTGATAGACACAGATCATCTTTATTAATTTTATCCTAAGCTTTAACTTAGGACAAGTATTAAAGTTATTTAAATGACTTTTATTGACTTTTCACTCGGATTTCTAAAAAGTGGCTTTTTGGAAATTAATAATTCACTAAAATGAATTTTTAGAGGCTTCTAGAAGACTCAAGAAAAGGTGAGTTAGAGTGATAAAAGGAGGTTGAGGGTGAAGAACATAACACATTGTGTGTTGAGTTAATGAGGAGGGTGTTGGCCGAGGATGAGGAGGTCGATTCAGCTGAGAGAGGAAGAATGACTTAGAAACAAGCCAAGAGAGTTGAGTGTAGGACGTTCCAGCTGAGATAGAGGCTGAAAAAGAAGGGTCAAATTTTCAGAGCCGAAAAAGCAGGGTCGAAAAAGCAGGGCTGTAAGAAATTTCTGAATTTTTCTGTTGCTGTAAATTGCAATTTGTAATTCCTCCGAAGCCAATAAAGCCCCTCCTTTGTTGGTTTTCCCCACATTGGGGATTCCAAGGTATTTTTGGTGTTTTTATCTTTCATGTGCTTGGTTTCCATTTACTTTTGCTGTGCATTTTAGTTAAAGAACTTAGCTGTAAATTACTTGCATAATTTTTCAGAAGTTAAATTTCAGCAGTAAATTAATTTCTAGGTGATTAAAATTATTGGAAATAATTTTTGTTTGTTGAGTTTAAAGGAAATTAACATGGCATCAAAGCTCAGCGTCTAAATACAAGAGGAATCAAGTCGATTTGCTATGCAAACTAGGAGTAAATCAACAAAGGGGTTGAATTACTAGAGCGGGTATGTGAGTGAAAGGCAGCTGAAAGAATGGCCAATGCAGGCTTGAGGTTTGAAGATAGGTTGAAAGGAGCCTCAAACTTCAGTCCATGGAGAGAGTGAATTGGGTTGTTGCTGGAGGAACATGGATTGTGGGAGTTTGCTGAAGGGTCACATGTACTTCCAACAGATCCAACACACCCAAATCTTCTCAAGAAGGATGTGAAGGCAAGGAGGATCATAGTTGATGCAGTCAAAGACCACATTATTCCTGATATGTCTGGCAAGAAGACAACTAAGGATATGTGGGAGGCCCTAACCAAATTGTACCAGTCAGATAACTAGAGCAGGAAGATGCTGCTCAGGGAGAAACTCAAAAGCACAAAGATGGCCAGGGGAGAGTCAATTGCTGCATATCTCACTAAGTTCACTCAGATCAGAGATGAACTGGTAGTGGTTGGGGAGATCGTGGATGAGATAGAGCTAGTGAGGACGTCCTTGAATGGCTTCACCAAGCAGTGGGACATGTTTGTTCGAGGAGTGGTGGCACGAGAGTAACTCCTTGATTGGGAGAGGTTATGGGATGATTTCACCCAGGAGGAGTTGTGAGTTGGTACCTCATAGGTAGCCATCCAAAGAGTGAGGATGAGGATAATCTTTCCTTAGCTGGAAAGGCAAGTTCAGAGGAAAGACGGGCCCTAGTGGGGGTTAGACCTCTAAGGGAGAAAAGAAGAAAGACTTCAACAAGATAAAGTGTTTTTTCTATAACAAACTAGGCCACTTCGCCAGTCAGTGCCCAAACAAGAAGAAGGGCAACAAGAAGTCACACATGGCAGCATCAACTTTAGCTGAAGTTGATGAGTTTGCAGCTAGGTTCAAGAATGAGTTTTCACTCATTGCATGTCTCTCTAGCTCAACCAGTTCAGGCATGTGGTACATAGATAGTGGCGCCTCTAGTCACATGACTGGAGTGTGGGAGTACTTCTCCAACTTGCAAGAGGAGGAGATAGACCTCATGATTGAGATGGGCATTAATTCCAAGTGTCGAGTAGCAGGCCATGGGGCAGTCACATTTTAAAGGGAGTCCGGGAAGCCACTGATGGTGAGGGATGTGCTATATGTTTTGGGCATGATGAAGAACTTGATATCAATATCAACATTGGAGGACAGGGGCTATGTGGTTTCATTTCAGGATGGGCGAGTGTACATCAGGCCCAAGGACTCCACGACAACGAAGATGATTGGTGTTAGGAGCATGAAGATATATAGGCTTCAATTCAAACTTGCGCAAGCACTGGTGAACAATGCCTGTGACTTGGAAGAGTTGTATCATAGGAGGATGGCACACTTGAATCATGGATCACTAAAGGGTTCTCAAGGAGTTTGTGATAGGACTGCCAGATTTTAACACAGAGAATCATGAGGTATGCAAGGGGTGTGCTATGGGGAAGTACAACAAGACAACTTTATCGAGTAGTGATAGCAGGATAGGAGGCATCCTAGACTTGATACACTTAGACGTATGTGTGCCCATGTCATCACCATCCTTGAGTGGGTATGAGTACTATGTCACCTTCATCGATGACCATTCCAGGAAGACCTGGATCTACTTCATGAAGACCAAGGACGAGGTCTTCATTCGGTTCCAAGAGTTCAAAGATCTTGTGGAGAACTATACGGGCAGGAAGATCAGGACACTGAGATCCGACAATGGAGGCGAGCACACCTTGAAGGCCTTCAAGGATTTTTGTGCAGGTGGTGGGATAAAGAGGGAGTTGATTGTTCTATACAACCCACAACAAAATAGGGTGGCGGAAAGGAAGAACAGGGCAATTTTTGGGGCTGCTAAATCCATGCTGTATGATCATGATTTGCCTAGGTTCTTATGGGCAGAGGCCTATAACAAAATAGTATAAATACAAAACAAGATTCCTCACAAGGCATTGGACAAGAAGACTCCCGAGGAGGTATTCACAGGGAGGAGACTAGAGATTTGATACTTCAGGATTTTTGGATGCCTTGTCTATGGTCATTGTTCCCGAAGCAGATTTTTGTTGGTTACATCGAGAATTCCAAGGCATACAAAGTTTACATTCCTTCCTTGAGGAAGACTGTGATCATGAGGGACAGAGCCTTGAGGAAGGCTCATGATACTGGTGCACCAACAACAGGGGATAGGGAGCTAGAGACTTAGAATATCGATGAGGCACAAGGTACAAGTACATGTGCAAACATAGATAATTAGATCGTTTATGAGAATGAGGAGCAACAAGCTTCTCCTGTTCAAGAGACTCCTTTTACTAGGAGGAGGAAGACCAGATGGGCATAACAGACCTTGAGAGAGGCACAAGAGTACGTGGGTGCTCCTAGGACATCGGTCAGAGATACCAGAGCACCACAAAGATTTCCAGTTATGTCGCTCTGATGAGTGAGCTATTGGAGGATGACTAAGTCCGGTTTGTGACTAAGGGTTCTCTCAAAAGGAGGGAATTGATTATGATGAGATATTTCCCCCGTGGTGAGATACACTTCAATTAGAGCCATGATCTCGATTGCAGTAGAGATGGGGTGGAAGATCCACCAGATGGATGTGAAGACAACCTTCTTTAATGACATCATTGAGGAGGAGGTATACATTGAGCAACTAGAGGGATTTGAGGTGCATGGGAGGGATTCCCATGTATGTAGGTTGAGGAGAGTCTTGTATGGGCTCAAGCAGGTCCAAGAGCGTAGCATTCATGGATTGAAAACTACTTGGAGGGGATGGTATTCACCAAGAGTGAGGCGAATTCTAACCTCTACTACATCATAGTTGGACCTGAGTCGCTCATTCTTGTGTTGTATGTGGACGACTTGTTTCTTACAGGTTCATAGAGGCTCATTGCAGAGTGCAAGAGAGATATTTCTTCAAAGTATGAGATGAAATATTTGGGGTTGATGCACTACTTTCTGGGGTTAGAGGTGTGGCAGCGTGATGGTCAGACTTGTTGAGATTATGTACCTTGGGAGGTGTTCCCCATGTGTTTGTGAACTCCTAAACACATGTGGGAAGTACTATGTACTTTGTGCCTTGTATTTTATGTCTAATTTCACTTTGACTTGGGAGATTTAAGTCAAAAGTGAAATTTTATCATTTATGCTTAAAATTACTATTAATTCACTTCGTGGGTGAATTAGAGACATAAAGTGAACTTAGGGAACTTAACCCAAAGTGGGGTTTTGAGTGAGATTCTTTTGGAGAGATCTCAACCTTTGATTAGATGGGAGATGGGATGATTTCAACCATTCATATCCTAGGTTTCCTTATGGAGGTTCAAGAGGGGTGCAAAGAGAAAAGGAGAGCTCATTCACTCATTTGCTCACTTGGAGAGTTTGAGAGAGAAATTGGAGATGAGGTTTGGTGCATTAGGTGAGGCTAGCTTGGGCGCATGCTTTCATGGAGAGAGCCTTCAGGCTTTTGGCCTTGTTTATTTATTGATGAGCTTTCAGTGTTGAGGATGGTGCACTAGTTAAGGAGGGCACATCAACAGTGGGGACGTCTTACACTTGTCAGATTGCAATGGGATCAGTTTCAGAGGGAGGCCACACACCAATATCAGAGTACTGTGGAGGGGTTTAACATTTAGAGCTGACAGTTTGCATCTGGCTCCGATTCAGTGGATTTGGTATTATTTATGAGGGGCTCACCTGTTAGAATATTGAATGTGTTCGTTTAACCATAGGCAATATAACAATATTGTCATCCAGCCATAGGCACTAATGCCACCCCCGAGCACCTTGACCTTGACAGAGAGAAGAATTTCTGGCAATAAATCAATAGCCAATCAAGGCTAATGTACCAAACAAAGATAACCAAAACTGATCAGAGAGTCCAACCCAGAAAAACCGAAAACGCAGATTGTAGAACTGTCGACATCAGTTGCTCCCAAGACTTGTGCACAAACTGGCCTTCTGCAGTGCGCACAAGTGTACTTCTGCAGTTCTGAGAATTCTGGCTAAAATGAAGACTGGCTTCCTATATTTATACTGCTTCTGCCAGACTGCTTGGGTCGACTTTTCATTCTGGGTGCTAATTACTTAGTATATAATATTTCCTTTAGCCGACTTCTCTTCTAGGGTTATATCCAAATCTTTTCTTGCTTCCAGAATATTCTAATCTTGTCAAAGGTCACAAATGGAGGTTAATACCTCTCACAGCTACCATAATATCAACACTCCCTCCTAGCTAGGGAGGTATAACAGATAATGGTCTTGAGCACAAACAAACCATTCAATTGGTAGCATCATTATAGCCACACAGGATAATTAAATCACGAGCACCGTCATCATTATCAAACTGGATAATCTCCTGACAACTAGTACAATGTCAACTGATAGAACACAACTGTGTCTATCCATAGTAGTACACAGCTACTCAATTCGTGACACATAGTCACAACCAATGGAGCATATCCACCACAGTAGTATACCTCTAGTGTCTCGAGACATATAGTCTCCATAGTAATCATATCATCTGATATCAACATGCACAGAAATAATATCATGATATAACTAAGTCATCTGGGCCATTCTTCCACTCACATCTGTGTGATTCGGAAGAGCATTTGCCCTCAGAGAGTAAAACATCAACGATGGGCTATCTGGACTATTCTTCTCAAGCATGGAAGAATAACTGTCCTGATTTCTGAGCTTGGACCATTCACCTATCTGGGCCATTCCTCCGGCACTAAACAAAGTGCAACTTAGAGAAAATGAGTCTGCCCTAGGGAATGTCTGTCCCTAATTGTTGAACTTGGCCCATTCACCTATCTGGGCCATTCCTCCGACACTAAACAAAGTGCAACCTAGAGAGAATGAATCTGCCCTAGGGAATGACTGTCCGGACCATTTCCTAAGGAAATGATTGTCCTGCACCAACCTCCAAAACGGACCATTCTTCGAAATTGCTCACAATTGTGAGCTTCGAAAGAATGACTGTTCGACGAGACGAACCAGTCTTCTTGACCACTAGTGAGAGTGACTGTCAAGAAGAAAGACTGTCCTAGACCATTCCTCCACACTAACCACAAGGGGAATCATTGTCTATGGTACATCAACAATCCATCGAACCATTTTCATTACGAAAATGACAGTTCGATTTGGACCATTTTCCGAACTGGAAAATGCCTGTCCGTCAAAAATCTCAAACCACTTTCTGAACTAGAAAGGAACTGCTCATCCTGGACCATTTTTCCAAGGTGAAAAATGACTGTCCATAAATCAATGATATGTCAGTGCTCCCTCCCAACCTGGAGAGTCATGTCTTCCCTTTCAACTAAGGGAATTATTTCCAGGATCCCCAATTTGTCTCGTAAGTATGCAAACTTTATTCTGGACAGAGGCTTTGTCAAGATATCTGTTGTCTGCTCATTTGTGGGGATATATTGGAGCTTCACTTCTCCTTGCTGGACTTTATCTCGAATAAAGTAATATTTGATCTCAATGTGTTTCGACTGTTCATGAAACACTGGGTGTTTTGATAGCCTTATACAACTCTAATTGTCATAGTGTATTATGGTCAAATCTGGAACCTGATCAAATAATCTAGAAATCAGCTTTCTCAACCATACTGCTTCTGTACATGCCTCACATGCTGCGATATATTTTGCTTTTGCTATGCTGAGTGCGACAAACTTCTGTTTCCTGCTGCCCCAAGATATCATAGCGGAGCCCAAGCTGAAACACATACCTGAAGTACTCCTTTTGTCTTCTGCACTTCCTCCCCAATCTGAATCTGTGAATCGATGACGTTGTATATAGCTGGATGTGGTATATCGTAAACCATAGTTTAGTGTCCCACGAATATATCTTAGAACATGCTTTGTAGCTATCCAATGCTCATGTCTGGGTTCCACCTGGAATTGGCTTAGTGTGTTTACGACAAAGCAAATGTCTGGTCGAGTATTTACTAAATACATCAATGACCCAATCAATTGTCGATATAGGGACGGGTCTATTGAATCAGAATTAGAGTCTCTTACTTTTCTTATATCTGTGGTCATAGGAGTGTCCATGGATTTGCAATCCATCATTCCAAACTTCTGAAGAATCTTTACTGCATACTTTTCTTGTCCAAGGAATACTTCACCAAGCTTCTGCCATATTTCTAGTCCCAGGTAATAATGCATGAGACCAAGATCTTTCATATTGAACTCAGAAGCTAGTTCCTTTTACACTGAATGATGAGAGACTCTTCACCTGTGAATAATAGATCGTCGACATATAGCCGTAGAATCAAAGGTGCATTGTTCACGACTTTGTAGTAATGATTTGGATATGCATGACTTTTGGAGAAACCAAGTCTCATTAGGTAGTTGTTTATTTTGGCATACCAAGCTCTTGGAGCTTGCTTAAGTCCATATAAGGCTTTCTTTAGTCTGAAAACATGAGTGTCTCTGGAATGTACTTCAAATCCTTGAGGTTGTTCAATGTATACTTCTTCTTCGATTGCTCCATTGAGGAAAGCTATTTTTACATCCATGTGATGTAAACTCCATCCCATGGAAGCAACAAGAGACATAATGGCTCTAATAGAAGTATATCTGGCAACATGAGCGAATGTTTCGTCATAGTCTTCTCCCTCCTTCTGGGAGAACCGTGTAGCTACGAATCTTGCTTTATATTTGTTCACGCTTCCATCTGCTGCATGTTTGATCTTATAGACCCAGTTTGAAGTTACTACTGATTTTTCTTTAGGTCTAGGCACAATTTCCCATACATCATTTTTCATGATGGACTGGTGTTCTTTTGTCATGGCTTCTTTCCATTGTTTCTTTTGAGCTACCTCTTCAAACATGGTGGGTTCTTCGTCTAGAAGCTTTTTCATACATGCTGCATAGCTGGAGAATCTCTTGGGCTTCTTTCTTTTTCTAAAGGTCCCACTTGGGGCTTTAAGTCTTTCTGCTTCTTGTAGGGTAGCTTCAAGCCAAGCTGGTCGTTTCCTGGTTTTGGGTACAATGTCTGAATCAATAGTCTCACATGGTTGCATCGGATGATCGAGTTGTTCTGTTTCTTCATTCTGACTTTCTGGAAGACATGTGCGTTCTTCAATAGGCTCTTCATACTCTTCTTCTTCTATAGTTTCTTCTATGGATTTCTTGAAAGCCATCTTTTCATTGAAGGTTACGTCTCTGCTGACTTCAATCTTATGTTGTTCCGGGATATAGATTCTATAGGCCTTGGATGTTTCACTGTATCCCATGAATATGCCCTTCTTTCCCGAGGGTTCTAACTTATTCTTTTTATCCTTGGGAATGTGAAAGTAAACAGGGCATCCAAAGATTCTTAAGTGTTCTACCTTAGGTTTCTTTCTGGAGTCATATCCTTCAATATGCGGTGAGGACTTCTGTTTTGAACATATATTGCAGCCATGGTTGCTTCTCCCCATAGAGACATAGATAAACCTTGATCGTTCAATAATGCCTTCACAGTTTCTTCAATAGATCTGTTTTTCCTTTCTGCTACACTATTTTGTTTAGGATTACGAGGAACAATTAACTCCCTCCTAATCCCTGYCGATTTGCAAAAGGCAACAAATTCCTTGGATGTATATTCTCCTCCATTATCTGTTCTCAAGGTCTTGATTTTCTTGTTTRTGAGGTTCTCTATCTCTGCTTTGAATTCTTGAAACTTGCTGAATACTTYGTCCTTTGTCTTCAAGAGATATAACCAAKTCTTTCTCGAGTAATCATCTATGAAGATTACATAGTAAAGAGAAACTCCTAGAGATTTGACTGGCATCGGACCGCAAACATATGAATGTATTAGATCTAGAGTTTCCTTAAATCTACTATTGTTGCTTGAGAATGTTTTCTTAACATTCTTACCAAGAGCACATCCTTTGCAAATTCCTTCACGTGTAGACTGTAATTCTGGTATTCCTTCAACCATCTTTTTGAGGAAGGGTAATGCTTGATAGTTGATATGAGCATACCTTCTATGCCAAAGTTCATTGGGATTGACTTCATCATGTACAATGGCTTCATCATTTCGTTCTAGTAGTTTGTATAGTATTCCTTCACGGGTTCCAATAACTCTAGCATTCTTTATGCTGGAGTCTCTAGGCCAAGATAATACTTTTCTATCTACAAAGACTATTCTATTTCCTTTTTCTTTCTAGGCAAGACATGAATACAATATTCTTTTCTAAACTAGGTACATATAAGACATTGCTCAAATGAACATTGTTACATGTTTTCAATTTGACGGAGGCTTGACCAATTCCTTCGATTGGGGAAGTGTTTTTGTCTCCAAGTTCCACCTTGTACGATATCCTCTTTTCATTTAGATTGGAGAGTTTGGCTTGATCTCCTGTCATATGCGTGGAAGCTCCACTGTCAATTATCCACATGTCATCTTCAAGCGTTCCTGTGAGTGTTGAGTAGTGTAAATGATTTGTCTTTTCATTCATGACTTCTGTTGATTGATAACTGGTCAAGCTTTGACCCAAAATTTCAACCTTGACGTTTCTGCCTTCTGAGAGTGCCAAGAGGTGCGTTGGACTAAGGTGCACTTGAATATCTTCTCTTTGAGTAAGGTGTTCCATCATAAGGTGTTAGACAAGGGTTTTAGGGTTTTTGCAACTACACCTGCTAGTAACCCTAGCACCAGTGCTTTAGTAGCTGCACCTGCTAGAAACCCTAGCGGAAATTATTCAACGAGCTTAGTAACCTTATGGCTTAGCTCCCTTTCAATGGTTAAACTGAATGAAGAAGGTGTGGGCCCATAACTTGTTAGAATATTGGATGTGCTCGTTTAACGATAGACAATATAGCAATATTGTCACCCAACCATAGGCACTAATGCCACCCTTGAGCACCTTGACCTTGACAAAGAGAAGAATTTCCGGAAACAAATCAATAGCCAACCAAGGCTAATGCACCAAGCAAAGATAACCAAAACTGATCAGAGAGTCCAACCCAGAAAAACCGAAAATGCAGATTGCAGAACTGCTGGTAGCAGCTGCTCCCAAGACTTGTGCACAAACTAGCCTTCTGCAGTGCGCACAAGTGTACTTCTGCAGTTTTGAGAATTCTGGCTAAAATGAAGACTGGCCTCCTATATTTAAACTGCTTCTGCCAGACTGCCTGGGCCGACTTCTCATTCTGGTTGTTAATTACTTAGTATATAATATTTCCTTTAGCTGACTTCTCTTCTAGGGTTATATCCAAATTTTTTCTTGCTTCCAGAATATTCTAATCTTGTCAAAGGTCACACATGGAGGTTAATACCTCCCACAACTACCATAATATCAACAACACCTTCCTAGGGCACACCTGCTTCATTTGGACTTGTGTTTCAGCTTGGATCAAGCTGCTATTTTATCAGGTTCATCTATATTTTGTACTTGTTGTATTCGACCATCTATTCTCCTCATATATAGACATATATTCCAAAATGGTTTTCCTCGGGGGGGTGGGGGGGGGTGGTTTATCCAGGGTCATGTTGACCAAAAATACCTGTGTACAGTTTCATGTGTGTTAGTGTTTTAGATCTGCTTATTTTCAGCTGTAAAGATCTCTAGGTGTGTTACATTTATTTTGGTATGCATGTGCTAATCCTTGGTGACTAAAACTACATGCTAGAGCACCTAAATTGCAAATGTAAATGTAACAAATCAGCAAGAATTTCCTGAACTGTTGGCTGTCTTAAAACAACAACAAAACTTTTATTGACAGTTGAAACTTAGAGCCAAACTGAGGTCAAAGACAGAGCCAGTTGGCAGCTTGATAGGACCTGGAAAATCTTCAAGACTTTCCTTGGATAAGGGAAGTATGCGATGGAGATTTTGAAGAGATTCGAGATGTTGGACTGCAAGCCTATGTCTACGCCCATGATGACCAACTGGAAGAAACTTGATGCTTCCATATCAGAGGCAATGGACCAACTGGTCGGAGTGGAAGTCTACTCCTTTGCAGACCACCAAACCACCGACTAGTTATTTTAGGTGGCCAGGTTTTATTTGCACTTAATTATGTAATTGCATGTCAAGGTATTGAGATTGTATCAACATAGGTTAGGTTAAGTTGATAACCTTGAGCATCATAAACTTTTTCCTGCTTTGAGGAATATATATATATATATATATATATATATGTCACACTAACAGAGATAAAATTAATGTTGTATACGCCACTCTCCCAAGCCTGGGCCCGTGTTATTGATACTGAAAGACGGACATTTGTATTGTTTGATATGCTCTGATCTGGCTGGTGTAATCTTTACACATTTACCCTGGAATTATCCAAAACTTGTCAGAAGCATAAAAGCATAATTTTCACCACAGTCCCCGCACAGTGTATCGCTATGCTCCTCCTCTTGTGGCACATTAAGCCCGCTAAAACAACAGTGGTAAATGCCAATTCTGCTAGCCAAAAAAAGAAGATAATGTTGACTCGCTACATCCACTAGTTCCGCAAAGTAACAGTCCTTGATTCAGTTTGCTTATATAATCTGCATGCTATAATCCAATGCACTCTTTGATTCGGACTCACATAACGATATTCAGGAAAAACACCGTAAACAATATCTAGCAATTTCTCCCTTTTCACTACAATTGTATTCCAATTCTTGCAGAAAGCTGGTTTCAATAATCAAAGAATTGATTATTGATCTGCTCATGTCTTCCATGTTCAATACAATAAGAATTTGTTGGTGATATTCCTTTATTTTATGTCCATTTTTCTATGTTAACAGACAATTAAGAGTTCAAAATCTTCACTTTTAACCAAGTGATTGATACAGTCCCAAGGGTCCTTATGCTTCTTTAAATTCCTTCACCAACTGCCGATTACCAAACTATTATCAATAAACTGCTAGATGCATGTACGCCTTCTTGATGAGTCCTTGCTTGAAAGGGGCACTAAGAGTTCACCAATTTCGTTCTATGATCATATTCATAAAGATATGGCAAATATACTTGTAAATGCCTTGAAGGAAATGCGCATTGATTTAAGGAAGTACTGTCATGCATTAAATTTTCTCTCAATTACTCGGCCAATCACCTGAAGCTCTCTTTTGCCTGGGGTCTTCTGTACGATTTAAGTTGAACAGGCTAAGTGTCAAGGAGAATATGACGCTTCACTGACATCCCTAGTTCTGGATATTAAAGCAGATGTCAACTTCAAACATGCTGCCCAACTTGTGTTCTTGATGCCCGCATCTAGTTTTCGATGATGATGAGTAGTCTATTAACTAGATGGCCGTACTCTGCTCCTATAATATTTTTGTCAGTTATTGCAGAACTGAGATATGAGTAGTTCTATCCATTGGCATGTAACAGAAGCAAGAGCATAACTGAGATGTGAATAGTTCTATCCATTGAATAGATGATGATGAGTAGTGTATTAACTAGATGGCAATATGATTAGAAACGAGCAATATGATCATGTGAAATAAACTCATATCTAACACTTACAGTATTTGAAGCCAAATAATAAAGCTTAGATTAGGTGTTAATGATGTTAAAGTGTAAGTTAAAATACATTAGGTGTTAATGATGCTAAAGTGTAAGTCAAAGTGTTAATGATTTAAACCCGAGGGGCAACTTTGCAAGGACTACGTTTGGGTACATTTGAAACCTTCTTCCATTTTGCTAGGTATGTTGTTTTGCTACTGGTTAAATTCATTCATTGTTGTGTTGTTTTCGCAGGAAATTTATTTCAGGACTTCATTAACGTGTAACCATGTATGCCATAAAATGTATCCAAAGCACAAAACTACCATTAATTTATTGTCAGAACACTAATTTATAATTCAAGAATTTATTTCATAAGATTCGAAGACTATCCTAGCTGGTGGGACATGGAGTCGACCTTAAGCTAGCTAGGTCTATAGAATAGAGGTTGGGCCACTTTAAGCTAACAAACTTGATTTCGAGATTTAATCTTTAAACAAAAGTTTAAAATATAGCAAAAGCTTGCAACAATTTATAAGTTTTTCTCCATTGACCGAATAGAATTCAACACTCTACATATTGATAGCTAAGATAATAGGTAGAAAAATTATCAATGTACATCTATTCAAAGAACAATAGTTGTTACATGTCTCTGTATATTGTGTTGTTGGCTTTTGGGAAAATTTACTTTTAGAAATGCTAATGGATAGAAAAGACCAATAGTGATTATGTCATCTATTCAAAGAACAATAGTTGTTACATGTCTCTGTATATTGTGTTGTTGGCTTTTGGGAAAAGTTACTTTTAGAAATGCTAATGGATAGAAAAGGACCAATAGTGATTATGTTACCCCAATTGGGAAAAGTTACTTTTAGAAATGCTAATGGATAGAAAAGACCAATAGTGATTATGTTACCCCAATTGGGAAAAGTTACTTTTAGAAATGCTAATGGATAGAAAAGACCAATAGTGATTATGTTACCCCTATTAAGCTAATTGTCAAATTTCATGAAATAGAGACACAAATTGCTCTCAAAAGACAACCATGGTGAAAATCAACCACTTCAAGTGATCCTTGAGATGGGGTGCCTAAAAGTTAACTTGAAGTTATTTTGGTTGCATACCCTTGAATGATGGAATAGAGAATGTTCAAACTAGAATGGGCTAGGGATAGGTAATAAACACAATTAAAGTAATAAGAGCACATGTATGATGTGTTGATTTTTCTACATTCTCCTAGATTGGTCATGTTGATTGACCAAGGGAGGATGATACATTCACTCATAGGGCCCTGTTGATTTGGATGTTGATGTTTCTCTAGTTAGCATCATCAGGTAGACATTCTCCTAGATTGGTCACGCTGATTTGACCAAGGGAGAATGATACATTCACTCACGGGGCCATGCTAATTTGGCTAGTGGTGAATGGCCCAGATGTAGTTTGTCTCCTATTTGTCATGTTGATTTGACTAGGAGTGATAGAAACTCGAGATGCTCTCACATTGTCTGCTCCAGGATGGAGTGATCTAATTTTATAGGGCAGGTTTGACTTGTTTACAAGTCTAGTCTAATGTTGAAGATGTAGGCTCAAGAGATCTCTTGTGATGAGGGGCTTCTCGGTGGGTTTACTCAACATTAGAGTCCTATACTAATTAGATGTGCATGTGAGGAGATGATACATCAATAAGGCTCATGGACAACTTTTCTAGTGAAGAAGAAATGCCAAGAAGACAAGACAAACCGTTGAAGGAACCCCATAAAGCATTAAAGAAGAAATTGAAGACAAAAGATGAAGTCGGCTCCACAAGGAAATTGACTCGAACTATATAAATAAAGGATGAATCATTTCACTTGACACATAACACAACTCTCCTCATCAAGTGCACATTAGCCAGTTGCAGTTGCAATGCGTAGTTCCCAGTTGCCAACTACATTGCACAGTTCCTAGTTGTATGTTACAGTGCGCAGTTTTCAGTTCCTAGTTGTAGTGTGCAGTTCTTTGTTGCAAGTTGCAGTGCGCAGTTCCTAGTTGCCAGCTATAGTGCACAGTTCCCAGTTCCTAGTTGTCTGTTACAGTGGGAAGTTCTCAGTTCCTTGTTGTAGTGCGCAATTCTTTGTTGTAGTTGCAGTGCACAATTTCCAGTTGCGCTATCTTCAAGGTGCGCTATTTTTGGAGTATCTTAGCAGTTCTTTTGTGGTGCACTATCCTCGAGGGTTCTTCCTCATACAAGTGCACAATTATCTTGTGTTGGGTTTCTTCATGTAAATGGTGATAAACTTGGATTGATTTCTTCTTAAGAAAAGTTTTTGGGTTTTCTCCCAAGGTTGGGTTTCCCAGGGTAAAATCTTATGTCTACTTTGCATGGCTATCTTTCTATGATTTTGTTGTTTCCGCTGCAGTTATTTGGTTGAGATTTTAAGTGTATAATTATTCTATGAAAAGAGTGGCATCAAATTATGTTTGAAATCATAAGGAAACAATTATCAGATCTGGAAATTGAAAATTCAACATGATGGTTGTGATTTATATTTATTTTGGGATTGATAGATCTAACATTTGTCTCCTTTACTTACCAATGTCTAAGATTAAATGAAACATGTATTTTTTTTGGAGTTGGTTATGCCCATCGTTCTGAATTTTAACAAGGATGTTGACTTTTAGTTGTGTTTAATTACTTAAAGTTTTTGATGTTTTAGTCATTGCGGGAGGTATTAACCTCCAAGTGTAACCTTTTTACTTAGATTAGAATATTTCGGAAGTAAGAGAACCATTAAACAGATGTGTGGAAACCATAGAAGAGAAGTCGACCCAAGGAGAATAATCATAAAGAAATAACAAACCTAGAAAGAGAAGTCAACCTTGCCAGAAAAAGTCAAAGTAAATTATATTTGCCAGAAAAGATAGGTCGGCCCCGTGGGAAAAGTTCACTGGCATAATAAGTATAAATAAGGTGTGCCTTAGATCATTTGTACACTCACTCACTTAGCTAGTACACAAGTCTAAGGAGGAATTGCATCGACAGCTAGGGTGCAAGTTTGGAGAGCTGCAGTTACAGCTGGAGAGGGCGCAAGTCTGGAGGAATAATGTAGCAATATTTCTCGTATCTCTCTTGTGCTTCTCTTAGTTTAAGGTACACTATCTTTGTAGGGTTATTGTGCTGCTGCAGAAATATTGTGGCTAGGGTTTTTTTGTTGATTCTAGTGTAGACTTGTCGGAATTATTCTAAGTAAAGGTTAGTGTGTTCGGTGGTGGCATATGTGAATCCCTATGGTTGAGTGACAATGATGTGACATTATCTATGGTTAAACAAGCATACCAAAGTTTTAACATGGTATCAGAGTTGGTTTCCTTTGTAACAGTCTAACCGCTGGAAGGAAGATCCTCTATTTCCCCCATTGTCAAGCTCGTTGAACACTTACTAACTCACTAAGAAGGTCGCCTAAGTAGGGCACATCTCTTCACCGATGCAGATCTGCAAATTTTTGAAGTTGAGAAATTAGGGTTTCCTCATAAAGCCCCGGGTTTGCAGTGCCACTTCCTTTGTGCCAGTTGCAGCACCAGTTGCAGTGCGAGTTGTAGCATCGATTACAATGCCAGTTGCAACACGAGTTGCAGTGCCAACGCAGGTTGTAGTGAATTTTTCTTTGAAGTATTGGGACTAATTTTTGGTTGTCCTAGTGCACCTTACCAACTCTCTTCAGATTGCAAGTTGGAGCACCTTGAAATTTTTGGGTTTGTCAATACTTGCTGCTGATGTCGGGTGGTGCCATTGCCTACTGTTGTTTGCCACTGTTGCCAGAGTTATGTAATTGTATATGTTCAAATTGTATCACTACCTTGAGAGTGTTTGCAGGAGAAGGGATCTATTGTCCAAGAAACAAATTGTAAATCTAGAAGGATCTTAGATCCAACACATTCAAAGGAACAATGCACTCCAGGTTTGATTGATATACCTCTAGATGTTATGGAATTACTATGATCTTATGAACATCTAAGTTGTATTTTGATTTATTGAAGTTATGATTATCATACTAACCTTTGGTCAAAGTTAAAAGTTATAAGCTGACTCTATTCAAGGTATTAGATTGATTAAGGTTGAGATTTTAGAGTTTATTTGCATTATATTCTCTAAATCAGAGTTATGTCAAGAAAACGTATTGTCTTAGTACAATGGATAGGTTGAAGAGAATACTTATCATCTTGAGTGAAGGAGACTTAGAAGAAAAACAACAACACTCGTTCTTTAAAGATAAGACTCCAGGTTCGATTGATTAAATTAATCAGTTTCTAATTTGCAAATATCAAGTTTGATAATTGCTACATTACAAGTAAAACTTAGTTGTGACAACAACCCTTGAAAGATTCTATTACTGCTAGATACAATGAATACCCAAGCATGTGAGTACTATTGATATAAATGCTTATTGTACTTGTTTGCAAGATGAACTAACATCTCCTTTAGGAGATACTTCTTGTTTTTCTTCCAGAGAGGTCACCTTGGTAATGATATGATGATTACCATGAAATTGTCTTTTATTCTTGTTAACATAGATATGTTATTATGAAAATGATATTACACTTTTTCTCTTGTTGCTCTTGTCTTGGGTAGGTTATCTAGAAAAATTCCATGGAGGTTACCATGGAGATATTGTTGTTCTTGTTTTCTTGTTCCGGGCAAGGTATTGTGGAGGAATGATTGGTCACATCACTAGAAGAGTGTTGTTCCTATTTCTTATTATTGTATTTCTTATTTTGGCTCTTGTTTCAGGAAGTTAACAGGTGATAGCTTTGAGAAGGAGCTACTGTGACGATTGTTCTCATTATTGTTTTTATTATTATTATAAGAGTATTATTCTTGTCTATTGTTTTCCCTTGTTGTTGATCTTGTTCCAGGCATGTTACAAGGTATAGCTTTGAGGGAAGTTATAGTGACGGTTGCATGAGGCAACATATTAGATGGTCTCTAGTTTGAGACATGGCGCAGACTATCCAGATAAGAAGTTGTACACACGATCGTATACATCCATGTACCGAAGAGGACGAAGTTAAAACCTTCTGGCAAGAAGGGGACTTTTGAAAAATACATAGTCTCATATGGAGATTGATTGTAAGGAGCAAAAGGCTCCAAATATGACCAAACAAATCCCTCCAGTGCAGTTGATTACTCTTCAGATCATCAAGAAGAGTTAGTAGAGCCAGAAAGGCCTACCTAGAATCGTTGTAGTAACCAGGAAGAGACCGGTGTGGTCCCGTGACACTTTGCAGGATGCAAAGATATATAGCATTGATGAGCCATATCACGAGGAGCAGATGGCTTTGGAGATTATATAGACTCAAAGGGAGTCAAACTTCAGAGGGAGCATGGAGACTCGGAGTGAGCCTAATCTCAGCGAGAGTCAGTGGCTTAGAGACTTTCATTTAGAAAGTATTCCTCCTTGGATTCATATGGGAGAGAGAGACATCTTCCAGGACTGACAAACATGTGCCATGAACTTCAAAGGCTAGATCAAAGCTTCAAAGGCTTCAAGGATATATGAGATCTTTTGGGAAGACTCCCTTGTATCAGTGACCGAAGAGGAAGCCAGTCAAAAGGATTAGGATATGGACTTTTCCTTGGTTCCAAGACTAGAAGGGAAGTCAATGGTGACTTCCAAGTTGATCTACAAGATCAGGCATGTGTAAATAATAATATAGAGATGCACAAAGCTTGATTTTTGGCCAGAGGATTCTCCCAGCAAGAGGGAGAAGATTATGACGAGACACTTGCTCCAGTAGCCAAAATAAGTGTACATAGATCAACCACAAGTTACATGAGAAGGAGTCTCATGTCTGCAGATTGAAGAAGGCTTTGTACGGGCCTAAGCAGGCACCCAGGGCATGATCTGCCATATCAGACAATTTTGTGATGAGCTTGGGCTTGACCAAGAGTAAAACAGATTCCAACCTGTACTTCAAGGTTGTGGATGGTGGACCAGTGATACTACTATTATATGTGGATAACATGTTTCTAACAAGAGACGAGAAGCTCATCACTGAAAGTAAGAGGAAGCTTGCTACATAATTCGAGATGAAACCCCTAGGTATGATGCACTATTTCTTGGGACTAGAGGTGTGGCAGAAACTTGATGATATTTTCCTGTGCCAAGGAAAATATGTTGTAGAGATTCTAAAGAGATTCATAATGATGGATTGCAAAGCCATGTCTACACCGATGGTGACAAATTTGAAGTTATTGAGTGATACATCTTCAGATACAGTGGATGCCACCATGTGCAAACAAATGATTGGTTCGTTGACGCACTTAACGAACACGAGACTAGATATATGTTTTGCAATGAACACATTGAGTCAGTATATGGTTGAGCCAAGAGGTGTTCACTTGATTACAAGCAAAACGTGTGATGAGGTACCTGAAGGGTACAATTGATTATGGAATCAGATATGCTTTAGATAATGAGATAAGATTGCAAGGCTTTACTGATTCAGATTTGGCCAGTAGGTTCGCAAACTGGAAGAGTACATCTTGATGTTGTTTCAATTTGGGATCAAGAGGGATCTTGTCTTGTAGCAGTAAAGTAGTGAGGATTTGGAAGCTGCTTGCAGGAGTGTTTGATCTCGAGTTAGAGGCAACTTGTATCTGGTGCGACAACCAGAGTTGTGTGAAGTTTTTGAAGCACCTGGTGTTTCATGACAAGTCCAAGCACATCGAGATCAAGTACCATTATATCAGAGATATTGTACAAAAGGGAGTAGTGAAGCTCCAGTATGTCACTACAGATGAGCATATATCAGACGTGTTGACCAAGCCTCTTTTGAGAGTGAAGTCTGGGTAATTTAGAGACAAGCTTGGTGTGGTCCAGAAGGACGTCCCTAGTAAGAGGGAGTGATGAGTTACAGATGTGATTCTATGGCAACAACATCAACATGTGGCAGTGGACAACATGTGGCTCATGATTGGGCACTAACTGTGGCACCAGTTAGGGTGATGTGTATGACTACTCTAGTGATAAAGTCTGGTACGCCAAGTTACTGCTACCACAACGATAAATCCTAGGACGCAGATGGCTACTCTAGTGATAAATCTTGGTATGTCGAGTTATCGCTACCCCAATGATAAAGCCTAGTATGCAAATGGCTACTCTAGTGATAAAGTCCAGTACACCGAGTTACTGCTACCCCAATGATAAATCCTGGTACACAGATGGCTACTCCAGTGATAAATCTTGGTACGCTGAGTTACTGCTACCCCAGTGATAAAGCTTGGTAGGCAGATGGCTACTCCAGTGAAAAAGTCTGGTACGTTGAGTTACTGCTACCCCATTGATAAAGCTTGGTACGTAGATTACTACTCCAATGAAAAATTCTAGTACGCCAAGTTACTGACTGTGGCACCAATCAACATGACCTCGCACAAGGTCAGTAGAGGCCATGCCTTCATGGCTGGTTTTTTACCCGACTTTTAAGCTAGTGGGCCAACCTGTGTGGTTGGAGGTGTTTCCTAGCCTTGGGCTAGATGGGTAGTGTTGTGTGCACTACATTGCCTAATCCTTGTGATTAGATGCATGGTCACTGTGGACCAATTTCCTGGTGTGCCAACTAGAGGTTACTAGTTCTTTATGAACTAGATGTCATATTTTGTGTGAGCTGAGGAGTTACTAGTTCTTTATGAACTAGATGCCAGACTCAGTGTGAGATGGCGAGTTATTAGTTCTGTATGAACTAGATTCCAATCAATAGTGTCGGAGATGATTCCCAATTAGAGTGTCGATCAATAACATTAGAGGTTACTAGCTGGAGGGCCAACCAGTAGTGTTGGAGGTGTTTTTCCAGCTAGATGGCTAATGTACGACTATGATGGTAATACTTGTTACATGATCTGTTTGATCATTAGATAGCCTGTATGGCTATGAAACTGGTTAGATGATCTGTTTGATCATGAGATAATCTATGTGACTATGGTGATGCTACCTGTAGACTGGTCTGCAAGACCATGTGAGTCTTGCCCATTCCATGTGAGATGGATGGATGTGTTTGAGACCATTACATGAAAAACCTCTTAGTTAATACTGTTAGAATAATGTTTATGTGCTCGTTTAACCATAGATAATGATACACCATTGTCACCCAACCATAGGCATAAAGCCACCCTCAAGCACCTTATCCTTTGAAAAAATGAATGATTCCAGGAAGCCACACCATAACCAACAGATAACCAAGAGAGCGCACCTTCTCCAATGGTAACGCACAAGAGAAAGTACCAGAAAGACTAAACAAGAGAAAATCGTACAATTGTTGTTGTTGCTCCTTCTCCAAATTTGCACACTGTTTCTGGGTGATTGAGAATCTGTGAGTGAGTGAACAAATGAGCCAAGACATCCTGTATTTATACTAATCTGGCTAGGTGAACATGTGTCTCTTCAAGTAGGGCCAACTTGTCATTTTCTACAAATAATACTTCAATATTACTTATTTTGCTGAGCCGACTTGTCTTCTAGGGTTTTCACACCTATGTTTAGGGTTTCTCTTGATTTCGAAATATTTTATTCTAGTCAAAGGTTACATACGGAGGCTAATACCTCCTGCAACTACCGTAATATCAACACTCCCTCTTAGCTAGGGAGGTATTAATGGTCTTAAACACATCCCATCCATCTTCACATGGTATGGGCAAGAATCACATAGTCTTGTAGACCATTCTACAGGTAGCATCATCACGTCAGGCATGGCTACACCCATGTGGACCTGTCAATCTTGTCTAGGGGCCACAACCCGTTAGAGAACACTAGAGCTACACATCGTAGTGTGTGCCACCATCATCGTCATGGGCTACACCCGCATGACGTGCTCACCCATGGCTACACCCATGTCGTGAGTATCATCATTACGATCAACATCATCTGGTAGCAATCTGGTATCAAAACATATCATCACAATATCCATGAGCCTCATTTAGCTATATTGATGATCCATCTCCACCACCATGTGTCTAGCACCTCGGGTCATTCTTGTACCATGACAAGAATCATGACCTCATCGAAGCCACATTCACCTCATAGTTGATCCTCTCATAGGATTACTTCATGAATGCATTTAGCTCAATGCTATCAGACACATGTGTCTAGCACCTCAGGTCGTTCTTGTTCCATGACAAGAATTATGACCACATCGGAGCCACAAACACCTCATGGTGATCCTCTCACAAGATCACCCTGTTAATGCATTCAACTCGATGTTATCATACATGTGGAATTGCACCTCAAGCACCTAGAGTCTTCAGTCTATTGAAGACTACGTTAGGGAACATCTACTCTAGATGTAGATGTTCCCTATCTCCCCTGGTCTATAGCCCAATTCCCGTGGAGATAGAGTCGACCTAATGCTTATCGGGGCTACTCACCTACTTGTGAGAGTTTCAAGACCCGATGAAATTCACACATAGGAGATCTAGCAACAACTCGAATCTTCAGTCCGTCGAAGATTACATATGGGCCTATTCCCACATGATCAAGTCCGTTTGATCAATCTTGGAATATTGACATGATGCTGCAATCATCAATACTCCCCCAAGGAAACATTTTCACTTCTGCCAAGCTTGTCCTAGATAGAGGCTTAGTGAAAATGTCAGTGATCTGCTCATCTGTGGATAAGTGATGGAGCCTCATTACTCATTCCTGCACCACGTCTCTGATGAAGTCCTGCAAGATCCTTCGAAAAGCCACCTTGCTTCATATCTTGCGTCATTGGCTATGATATATGACTTAGTGCTATAGATATTTGCTTCCCTGCTTGTCTGGAAATCCTGTTCGATCCCAAGATGAAGTAGCACCCCAGGTGCTAGTCTTTCTTCTGCACTTCTGATCCAAAAATTGTATATCCCGACAACTATACTTCATCATCAAAGATCAATCATATCTATATGTACCAAAACATAGGTACCTGCATGTTGTTTTGTAACCCAATAATACGGTCATGACTCAACCATACACTGTCTCAAGGTGCTCTTTGAAAAGAAAATTTTTATCTCATCACACACCTTCCTCAGATGTGTCGTCATAAGTGTCAGCCATGCTTTCGATCTAGTCAAGATCCTTCATCTCAAACTCTTAAATCAACTCCATCTATCTAAGAGAATCCTCAGAGCACACTTTTGTTTGCTGCATGCCCCTTTGCATTCTACAAAGTGTCACGAAACTATGTTGGCTTCTTCTTGATCACTAACTTCCTCTGAGTCTGACTCCCTCTCAAATTTATCTCTTATGACTTGCTTGGAACAAGAAAACAAGAAAAACAAAATCTCCATGGTATCCTCCATGGAAGACATCCTGGAGTCTAGGTCAATAACCGAGAACATCTCCTAAAGGAGATCAACTTCATCTTGTAAGCAATAAGAATTTACATAGGAACAAGAATATCTCCTACAGACAAGATCGACAAGTGTATCTATAGTATTAATGGGTTAGTATAATGATCATAACTTCAATAGATCAAGATGCAGCATAAGATCATAATAATTCCATAACAACTAGAGACATCTCAATTTTACATAATCAAACCTGGAGTCTTCACTGCTTGTTCCTCTAAATGTATTGAATCCAAGATCATTGCTTGGAAAAGGTCTCTTGCACTTTCCCTGCAAAACAAACTCATGCTTTTGCTGAATGATATAACATGAAAATCATATACAAGTGCATACCTTTGAAATTTGCAACATCGTTCAGCTTGTCTTCTAATATGAAACTAGACACCATCTTGACAAGAAGAGCTTAGAAACTGAATAAAAAAGGTTCAATGATTAGAAGCTAGAAACCTTGAAATTTCAATTTTGATCGAAAGTCAACCTTTGTCTTTGACTTTGACCAATGAACCTTTGAATTTGACCCAAAAACTCATACTTGAAATTTTTGTTGGTTGAGGACACCAGAGGGTGCACTAGGCTAGGGCACACTAGAATACCCAAAAAATTAGGTCCAACGCTACACTTAAGGTTTCCAAAGAGTTGGATTATGGTTTGTTGCAGCTGTAACTGGTGCCACAATGAGCTTAACAAAGAATTTCCACGCTACATTCTAGTGGTTAGACTGTCTTGAAGGTGGTGTGGGCCCATAACCTGTTAGAATAATGTTTATGTGCTTGTTTAACCATAGACAATGCGACACCATTGTCACCCAACCATAGGCATAAAGCCACACCCGAGCACCTTAACCTTTGACATAAACAATGATTCCAAGAAGCCACACCATAACCAACAAATACCCAAGAGAGCGCACCTTCTCCAAGGGTAGCGCACAAGAGAAAGTACCAAAAAGACTAAAAGAGAAAATCGTACAACTGCAACTGTTATTGCTCCTCTTCCAAACCTGCACATTGTTTTTGGGTGACTGAGAGTGTGTGAGTGAGTGAACAAATGAGCCAAGACGTCCTGTATTTATACTAATCTAGCCAGGTGAACATGTGTCTCTTCAAGCAGGGCTGACCTGTCCATTTCTGCATCTAATACTTCAATATTACTTATTCTGCTGAGCTGACTTGTCTTCCAGGTTTTTCACACATCTGTTTAGGGTTTCTCTTGCTTCTAGAATATTCTATTCTAGTCAAAGGTTACATATGGAGGTTAATATATCCTGCAGCTACCATAATATCAACAAATACCTCCCTAGCTAAGAGGGAGTGTTGATGTTTTGATAGTCGCAGGAGGTATTAACCTCCAAGTGTAACCTTTGTACTTAGATTAGAATATTTCAGAAGTAAGAGAACCATTAAACAGAGGTGTGGAAACCCTAGAAGAGAAGTCGTCCCAAGGAGAATAATAATAAAGAAATAATAAACCCCAAAAAAGAAGTTGGCCTTGCCAGAAAAAGTCAAAGTAAATTATATTTGCTAGAAAAGACAGGTCAACCCTGTGGGAAAAGTTCATTAGCAGAATAAGTATAAATAAGGTGATGCCTTAGCTCATTTTTACACTCACTCATTTAGCGAGTGCGCAAGTCTAAGGAGGAACTGCATTGGCAGCTAGGGCGCAAGTTTGGAGAGCTGCAATTGCAACTGGAGACGGCACAATTTTGGAGGAATATTGTAGCAGTATTTTTGGTATCTCCTTTGTGCTTCTCTTGGTGTAAGGTATGCTATATTTGTATGGTTATTGTGTTGTTGTTGCTGCTGCAACAATATTGTGGATAGGGTTTATCTATTGATTCTTGTGTAGACTTGCCAGGATTATTCCAAGTAAAGGTTAGTGTGATCAGGGGTGGCATATGTGAATGCCTATGGTTGGGTGACAATGATGTGACATTGTCTATGGTTAAACGAGCATACCAAAATTTTAACAAAAGTTGGTAGAGATGGTGTTATCAAACAATATTTTGAAGTGGGATCTGCACCAAATATCATATGGTTTAATGGGTCCACTTAATGCGAAGCACTCAACAAAATTAGAAGTTTTGGTTGCGAAAGTGAGGCTCATTGCTATGAAAGTTGAAGACAGGGTAGGACAACGTGGATGATAGTGTGAAGGACCCGATGCTTGTTCAATTTGCCACCAGTTGCCTCCAAAGTGTCACGGTCTCTTCTTTCTCGTTGCATTGATTGACCCTTATTGGATGCCATTAAAAGACAAAATGAGAAGAGTGTTGAAGAGCTAGGGATGCCTGGCCTTCTAGATGATTCCAATAATAAATATTTCCTATAAGCCTTTGCACAATGATGGAGAATGGGTTATTAGGTAGAGAAGATAGGGAATGTATATAAATTTCTAAGTTTGTAATCTGTATCGTTCGAGAGAGACAAAACACCATTGTAATTCTACAATCACTGAGAAATAAACGTTGTGATAGCCATTCAATGATGGAATTTTCCCTTCTGGTTTTCTCTAAGGTTATCTCTATGTCCACTTTGTTTAATTGATGTGTGATAGTGGCTTTCTATCCGTTTGTTTCATTTTTGTGGTAATTACTCCCAATCACCAATTTGCTTGATTGTTGGGTTAAATTAATGCTTTTGTACTTTGTTAACTCCCTACACAATGCAGATAGAGTACCTATAATTTGATTTCTCCTTCAATCGAATTTTTGGTTTGTATCATAACGATATTTTTTTTCTTGGATCACTGGTTGTTATCCACTAACCATTGATTGACTCATTGTGGGATTGCACACACTTCATACCTGGAATTCACTTGGTGGTTAAATAATTGCAACCACAACAATCTCAATTGATGGAATGGTCCGCTTACAATTCCTCAATTCCATAATTATTCAACGTTGCAAGCAAGGGATATATGCAAGTGACCTATAGATTCAAGGATGTGTAGGTATGATATCCACTATGTGATTGTCTTGCTCTTCATTCAATACCTAGAAAATGTAGATATTCATAGAATCATAACAAAATATAATACACACAAATGGACACATGATATATGATGCAGGAGCATCCCTCACGTCAAGCGAGCCAGCGCGGAAACGAAAGACAACTGGAAGGTGTCCAACACAAATTTTTGAAATTTCCCTTGAAGTTGATGCGTCAAATATAAATGAGATCATTTAATGAAGGCGCCTTGGTATAATGTAATCAGACCTTGAGCACCCCGCTCTCGTCTGAAGTAGATGGAGGTATTTATAGTAGTTAATGCAGGTAAATGGGATTTTTAATTTTAGATTATACAGTTTTAGAAGAAAAGAGGAAAACGAGATATAGACACCCTCATTTGTGCATTATAACATTATCCAGGAATAGTTAGAAGAATTATGAGCATTAGGAAGAGAAGCAGAGAGTTGTGTAGAAACACCCATGTATAGTTATTTTGGATTAATAGAAGAAATTGATTCAAGTTCATGGCGTTGTGTTTGTTCTCTGTGTATGTGTGTTGATTGATATGTTCATGAGTATTTAAATTCCTGTTATGCATTTGCGGTTATGCTGTGTATATGATTTCTTGCTGAGTGTTTGAAATCTGAGAAAGGAAGTAGAAGAAATGAGTTTCAATTGTTTCTCTATCTGAGCAAGGATTCCTGCAAGGAGTGCAGTTGAAGTCATCCGCAAGGAGTGCGTTGACAGAAATCTCAGATAGTTTAACTCTTGTTCTCGTTCACCCAGAAGTGAAATTGGGTTATACGAGTCGTGCAAGGAGTGCCCAGGCTGAGGAGAGTCTCAGTTGTGAATCTGAGCGAAGTATTGAAAGACTGCTGCTGCAGGTGTGCGCAGAGTCGAAAGAACTCAACACTTGGAAGTGTTTGAGAACTGACGCAAGGAGTGCGTGCAAGATCCCTCTTTGAGGTTGAAAGCGTGAGAAAGCTCAGGAGGGATAAGGCTTTCAAGCTCGCCAAAGGGAAGCACAGGGAGTCTGTGCCGTAGAGTGTTTGAACATGCACTGCAAAGTTACGCGCAGGAGGACCAGTTTTCACAGAGGAAAACTGGGTTCACCCGTAGAAGACATCTAAGAGGAAGATAGACGATTGGGATCTTGTGGATAATATTGGAAAAATCCCGTCAGCCGTTGGATCGGCCAAAGAAGCAAGGAGGTTACGACCGCGTTCGGAGTTCAAGCTCTAGGGGTCGTGAGCCGTTGGATCATGGATCAGTTACCCGTCAACCGTCTGATCTGACAGGATTTGCACAGGGTTTAAACCCTTGTGAGCAGAGTAAGAACCCCAAGAGGCGTCGGGATATCGAGCCGTCGGGGTTCAGAAAATCAGGATTCACGAGAGCAGAAGATCGGGAATTTCCATAGAAGAAATCCCGGGAAGATCGAGATCACCCATTTGTGGGAACGCGTGGCGGACATCAAGGCATCGGGAGTCGGGAAATCGGAGTTCCTGAGGTCGTGAGGGTCGGGACATCAGAAGTCTCGAAACCTCGACGAGTTCAGAGCCATCCATCTGTTGGGACAGGTGGCAGGGATCGAGAGTCCATTGGCATTTCGGAGATTCAAAAGACAAGAATCCGTGACCAGTTGAACCCCAAAACGGTGGAAGGATCATAGCCGGAGGATCGCAGGGAGGACACGTGTCGTGTGGTCGTTTAGATCGGGGATGTGGTCATCGGGGTTCAGGTAAGTGAGTGTTCATGGTTTTGTAAAGTGATGAAACCCGAGGGTTGACCTGAACCGTCCATCACTTGGGACGCGCATCAGAGATCCGAAGAGAGTCGAAGATCGGCGTATTGGAGGTTCTGAGGACAGGATCCTCTTACAACTTGGAATCGCGAAACACGATACCCTGATAGGCTAAGGTAATAGTGTGGGGCCACAGTGGAGTCGGTGACGTGGACAGGTGGCAGAAATCGGAGTCATCGGGAAAAGTCCCGACAAGGAAGTCGTTTATCGGTGATTGAGTCATCGGGATATCGGGGATCCTGGTGACAAGGTGTTTGTGCATTTTGGGATCACGAATCCTGAAACCCCGACAGGGAGGAAAGGGCCACCGTGAATCCAGCTGTCAGCAAATCGAAGAGTCGGAATTCGAGGAATCGAGAATCGCGTGGGCAAGTTTTTTTCAACAATTGAAACCCCGTAGCCCCTACGAGAGATAAGACTGTGGTCACGGGGTAACGGTCGTATGGGCCAGGAGCTTAGCCAGGAGAGCTAGCACGCAAGGAGCACGTCGGGATTCGAGGGATTGCGAATCCTGAGAACGGGTGTATTTTGACATCGGAAAGTCCGAAACCTCGATGGGAATATGACTGCAGACATATAAGAGGCGGTCGCGTGGACTAAAGACTTAACCCGGGGGGGTTAAGGCAACAGAGGAGCGTGTCGGAAATCGGGGATCGACGAACCAAGTTGTTCGGACATCGTGAGTGTCAAAATCCTGATAGGAGGACCCCCGATAACAAAAGGTCAGCGTTGAGTTAGAAGAAAGGGAGACCCAGTGTTTAGTTGCTGTGAGTGGAAAATTTCCCGATAGGGAAATAGAAGAACCTTTCAGTTCTTCGGGCTGAGGAAGGAGGAAAGATCCTATGAGCAGACGTGCCTAGTGGGCACGCTTGCGTCAATATATGTGGTACAACCCTCAAAAGGGAAACATCCACGGAGCAATGGGAAATTTTCAATTATTTCTCTATCAACTCTCTTCTTGTACAATGATGACTCTGGTCATTTATTTATAGAGAAAACACTTGCATGCAAACTGCTCTTTTATTTCTAGTTCACTAAGACAATAACTAAAAAATTCTTCAAGTTAAACTACTTAAACTTGGGATATATCCATGCAATAGATAATTACAAGTTATTTATTATACATAACTAATTTATTTGTAGGTGCACAAATAATTAAATAATGTGCACATTATTGTGCATAATTATGCACCAACATTCCTTTATGATATTGACTTGGAGTTGAGGGGAAGGAAGCATTGTTTACAAAATTACATGCTATAGCCCATAAATATAGCTTTCTTCACTCATAGTAAGGATTGAATATTAAAGAACTTGTGTTCAACGAGTGGCTTGGTGAAAATATTCGTGACCTAATCTTTTGAACGAAAAAATTATAAGTCAAGAACTTGATCATGAAGGAGATGCTATATGTAGTGCATATGGACCTCAATGTGTTTGGTATGTTGGTGCTCAACTGGATTGCATGCAATGTGAATGGCACTCTGACTGTTGTACCAAAGTGTTATATGTTGATCCTGAAGTGAAACCAATCTATGTGAGTAATTGCTGAATCCAAAAAACTTCTAGATCATGATTGATAATGCCTCAATACTCTACCTATGTAGAAGAACAAGTGATTACATGTTTCTTTTTGTGGGATTAAGTGATCAGACCCAAACAAAGGTTGAAAGGTGTAAGCATAAGTAGACTTTTGATCATCAACATCACTTGACCAATCTAAATTTGTAAAGCTCATTAAGGAAGTGGAGCCCCTTGTAGTATACTCGATGCCAAACTGATAAGTACCCTTGATATGGAGAAGGATACTCTTTGCTACCACCCAATGACTATCATAAACATCAAACATGAAGCAAGAGACTAACCCAATAATGAGAGGATTAACCAACTGTCTATACAAAGTAGGATCAACCTTAGGAGTTGAGCACTTGGCAGATATTTTGACATCTAACTGAGAAGGAGTAGGGGTTAACTTGCAGTCTTCCATGTGAAATCAGTGAATAAGGACAAGAGCATACTTAAGATGAGAGAAAAAGATTCCCTTGTCAGATTATTCAATTTGAGGACCAATGAAATAATGAAGGAGACCTAAGTCATACATCTCAAACTAACTCATAAGACTAGACTTCACATGGTAGATTTAGTGGTGATTACCACCAATGATAAGTAGGTCATGAACATAGAAAACAAGGATGACGATGCCACCATTTACATGTTTAGTCTAGACATTTAGGTCATATTGACACCTAGAGAACCCAAAACCAAGAAAGAAATTGCCTCATAAGACTAGACTTCACATGATTGATCTGATGGTGATTATTGATAGTGATGAGTAGGTCATCAAGATAGAGAAAAAGGATGAGAAGGTCACCATTTGTATGTTTAGTGTAGACATTGGGATTAGACTGACACCCAGGTAGACAAAAACCAAGAAGGAAATTTCCCATCTTTTCATACCAAGATTGAGGAGCTTGTTTTAGACCATAAAGTGGCTTCTTGAGGTGGAAAACAAGGGAGGAGGCATCATAAGAAAAAAATGGATGTTGTTCCATGTAGATTTATTTATTTATATCCCCATGTAGAAAGGTGATTTTGGTATCCATTTGATGTACTTCCCAACCTTGAGAAGAAACAAGTGAAAGAACAAGCT
>ML841582.1:11129-40541 GCA_009831015.1 Picea engelmannii | reverse complement strand
TTCTCAAATCTAAATGGCTTGGGTTCATGCCAAATTTGACTTCGCTCATTAATGTGAGAAACAAGAGTAGTCGGTTCATTATCTAGTCGAGTCATGTCACATAATTTATACAGACTCTCCTTCAGGTTGAGAAATCCTCTGGTGACAATTGGCTTAATTTTCTTCAAATCATGAACATGGAATCGATTTGGCCAAAATTCCACAATATTACTTTTTTGTGTTAACTGAGAAATAGAAATAAAATTGGAACTAAGGTTTGGCACATGATAAACATCGACAATTCTACCATGTTGACAGGTAACATCACCCTATCCAACAATATGCAGAGAAAAATATTCAACAACATAAATATTCCTCTCCTCGGCGTCATTCAAGGACACGAACAAGAAGGAATCCTTGGCCATATGATGAGTTCACCCAGAGTTGAATATCCATTTGTTCTACGCAGAATGAGACAACAAGGTTTGAGAAGTTCTAACTTGGAAGGTGAAATTATCAACAGATCGACGAACAACCGACACATCTCCTTCAAGGCACTTAACCTTCTCCTTTATATCATCTCTCTTCATGTAGAAAAATTTATCCACATGTCTAGTCTTTCCATAGTACTAACATGTTTTCTTATTTTGACTTCGCTGGGATGCATCTGTTTTCCATTTACATTTTTAGTTGTGGCATCCATGTCTTTGTGTATAGGTATCAAACCGAACTCTTTCCTTGTGATCTGACTTGTTATATTTCTTCATCTTTCACTAATTTGGTCCTCTTTAATTTCATGGGACACTTGTGATTGTTGTTTGGTAGCATGAAAAACTTTAGGTGGACCATTAATGGGGGCTGACATGGAATCCACTCGTACCATGGTGGTCAACAAGGTAGGTTAACTTGTGAGAGGAATAAATCTCTCATACGAGCTCCAATTGAGGCAATTCTTACACTATTGAAAAGGTATCAATGCGTAGAATATGGAATCTTGTTATAGATCAGGTTTGGATCCCCAAAAATGTTGTTTGATCCATAAAAATGGCTTTGGAATATTTCAGACGATTTTTTGGACATAATTTTCCAAATTGGGATCATCCACTAAAATGGCTCTGCAAGACGATTCCTCCAATTTTTTTCATTGAAACAGTTCATCACAACAAATCTTAAACTATTTAAAAATATTATATTTTTGCAGTTTATTTTCTTAGATCCCGGATTAGTTAATTACTAGATTTGATTGAATTTATGAAATTAACTGAATAGGAAAATGAAAGAATAGGAAAAAATATACACACCATCCACACAATTAAACACAAGATGTATCACGGGAAACACAATACGGGAGAAAACCGAGCTATAAAGTTAGCCCCATGTTTCTGTCTCTTTTCTTTAGTTAAGCAAAGCAAGCACAACAAAATAGGCACTCACTCCCTTGACACTATAGCTTGAACGACTGCTAGAGAATCTCCTACCTCATCTGATATGCTCTCAAAATACCACTCCTTAACTATGGAACAAGTACAATACAAAATAATTGAACCCCTTCTCTTCCCAACGACTCGATATTTAACATAGCTCGATAGTCGTCTAGGGTTAGGGTTTTGATTTCCTCAACCCTCAATTAGTGATCAGGTTTGGAATTTCTAGAATGTTCTTGAAAATCCACTACGTGGCTATCCACACACATTTTAGTAATGGGGTATGACATGGCATCTACTCATACCATGGTGGTCAACAAGTTAGGTCAACTTGCAAGAGGCATAACCTTTGCATACGAGATCCAATTGAGGCAATTCTTGTACTGTTGGAGAGGTCTCAATGTGTAGAATATGGAATCTTGTTGTCGAGTAGGTTTGGACCCAAAAAATATTGTTTGATGCCTCAAAATGGCTCCAGAGTATTTCAAATGGTTTTTTGGACCCAATTTTCCAAATTGGGACTTGCCGCTAAAATGGCTCTACACATTGATTCCTCCAATTTTTTCCACCCAAAAAATACTGAGAGAGATGGAAAATCATACAATGATCCAATCTAGATAATACCTCCCCATTTAGGGTGGATTTTTGTCCCCAAATTATTTACTAAATGAGGTGAAGAAAATTTTCCTCTACCTTCTCCCTGGAGTACCATTTTTCCTTGCTTGGAAGTTTTCCTTTCAATCCAATCTGCCAAAGGTCATGTTGCTCTTGTCTTATAGTTCCAAACCTCTTCTGCAAAACTATGTACTCTTCCAACTCTGCCTGAGAATCTAGTGCTAATTCCTCTATGGTAGGTAGGGATTGGTCATCTTCCTGGTCTAGCATGGAAGGCTCATAGAGTTTCAAATTCTCCACATTCAATACTGAGTAAATACACATGTATGGGGGTAGACTGAGGCTGTAGGAATTATCTGCTACCTTATCCAATACCTCAAAAGGGAGATACTTCAGAGCCTTGATCTTCTTACCATGATACTGTAGTCTTTCTTTGTTCAATTGTAACCACACTATCTCTGTCACTTTGAATGAATTATTGGTTCTATGTCGATCATGTCTGGCCTTATACTTTTCCTGTGACTTCTTCAACATCTCTTGTACTTGCAAATGGATCTACCTAATATTCTCAAAAAACAATTCTACTTTTAATGCATCTCTTGTGAGGTCCTCCATCACTACTCTTTGCTATCCATATACAACATCCAAGGGTGAAGGTGGAAAATATCTAAAGCAAGTTTCAAAAGGTGACTTACCAGTAGAAGTGTGGAATTCTCTATTATAACACTGTTGCATATAGATCGAATTTGCATCCTAGGTATTTTAATGCTTTTGATTGTAACCCCTCAAAAGATGCACCAAAGTCCTATTGAATACTTTTGTCTTCACATATGTTTTTTTTATATAAATTTTTTCCTCACTCCATGCATCTTGCTTTGATGGCCTTCTATTTCGCTCTGCAGACTTCATTTCCCCTTTTTATTCACTCCAGAGCCAAAAATACATATTTTTGTCCATATACGTGGCCTATAGTTAGAAAACTTGTGTATAAGTAGGATGCTCCATCACAACCCACGTACATCGGGTTTGGTGCTAAAGAATTAAAAAATATGTCGGGTTTCCATGCCATATCATGTGATCCATGATCCTTGACCTTTCATATACTGAAAACGCTATGACTCGACCCTTCAATTCCATTTGGAGGCTATAAATTGAGCCATATACAAGCCTTGAGGACATATTTCATCATTGAGAACAAATACACTCTGGAGAAATTTCACCTCAAATTGAGTTTGCATTCCTTTGTCCTTGAAAGTCTGAACTTCTTGTGTTTAGCCCCCAAGCTCTTCCTGTATTGAGATGGAGAACTTCATTGACTCCTACTACTTGTGAGCTTTCCTTTGTGGAGGATTGAAGTGGTGGAGACCCAGCTGGAGGGACTTAGTTTCTCGGTTCCAATATGTGTCGTTACATAAGTTTTTCACCTATGTACTTATGTTGATCACATTAATAGAAATACTCTTTTCTCGTCCAATTGATATATTGAAAATATTTGTATTACTTTCCATGGGCATATTTTTTATGTGTGTTAATGGATTATGCTATTTTATATGCTAACATTATATATCATTACCAAATGGTTGTGTATCTTGGTTGTTGAGGACAAGTTGCAGGTATAAAGCTTTGGGTCGTGTGCTCAATGGTGGTCCTCTTTGGATGTCAGTACGAGGTAGGATTCTAGCCTTCTCTTGTTAGAATTTTCATTTATATAACATACTTGAGATTAGATTTGGTTTCTAGGTGTCATTCTGTATGTTTTGGTTTTCCCCTAGACATGGAGATATTTTCCTCGTAACAAAATTGGCGACTCCACTCGGGAGATCTCCCTTTTGGGGTATTGGGTATTTTTTCTCCTTGATTTGCTCTCTATTTTCCTAAGCTTCTTTGTTGCATGTTGCTTGACAACCCGTATTTTTCCTTGTTTCTGAGTTTCTTGGCCTAGTCCTTGTCCAGGCAGCGTCTTCTTTGACATATGTGGGTTTTCCCTTGACAGTCACGTACATACGCGAGTTGTCTTCCTTTATGGCACGTACATACGCTTATGTTCCCACAACAATCACATACACTATCTTCTGAGTCTTTTTGGCCGAGTTTAGTGATTCTTGGGTGATTTTTTCTGGTTGTTGATACTTCTTGGGTCCCTATTCTGACTATTAAGTGCTTACAGAGTGATATGAAGCCGCTTTATTGGTGGGTTTTTTGGGAAAACTCCTTTCTTGTCATTTTTCTCATTTGTTGTCCTTACATATTGGTATGGGTAGTTGTTTCTTGGTATCCTTCTTGGCTTGTCTCCTTTTGCTTGCAGTAGGGTTTGCCTATGAGGTTGTTATTTAGTCCTTGCATTTTCTTTTCATTATATCAAAAATACAAAAAAATTTGCTTTTTGCAATTTACTTATAACATTTGCACTGTTGGCCACTTTGCATTAGTTTTTGCATATTAGGAAAGATTTCACTTTATTGAAATTGTAGAGATTGCATCTTAGAAACAACATTTAGAAGCATACCATCTCATTGAAAATCAAGACTAGTACTTAGTAGTGTTTTCATATTTGCTTTTTTATATATACGTTGAGTCATAATACCTCTAGTTTCACAATCACACCTCTTGAGTAAGAAAAACCCATTAAAATTAACGTTAAATAATTAAAATTGATTAGAAACGATTTTATTTTTTCAGGGTACACAAATAAGTGTAAGACCTAGAGCCTTGGAATAGGATTTTGTGAGTAAAATTCTCCAAGGCTATAAAACTTAATGTATATGTCTGACCAGAGAATGGTGAAGCCCATTATATAATTAGTGTCCTCACGAGGCTCCGCTTACAACGGAGTTAAGCACTAGGTCGCACGAAGTTGGTTGCAGAGATAGCCCTCTAATACCTTCCTAGAATCAACGATATTTCTGGGGTTCTATTCATATCTGGGGGTCTTGCTAGTTCCTTTACCTCCTTGAGAGGTAGTGCTTTCGAGATTTCAAGATTTTCTACCCTGCCCATACGGTGGACTGAACTTGCGATTTCTCACCTAAGCATTGGTTATATCATGGTGACTCTAGTTTCTTGACATAGGTAGACACATAGGTTGCTTGCAGGGGTTATTCTTCAGGTACCCTGGGTCAGATAGGGATCAGACAACACACAGACTTTATGGAGTATTTTCTCTCCAGAGGAATATGACTGATTGTGTTGTGAAGCCTACGAGGGTCCTTATAACCGGTTATGTTACCTCCACTCTATTGTTCGGGAGTATCACCCCCTCTTGGGAGAGGGATACTTTATTTAGTTTGGTAGGTCCCTTTCAGCCATCATATCCTATTTGTGTGCATTGGCCTTTAGTTTTATTTAGGACTGTGCTCTTTGTTTATTAGTTGGCCTTAAGATTTTGTATTGCGTCGTCAGTATTGACTTCTATGGTTGGTGGAGTCCCTGTGACTCCCTTAGCTTGATCTAGGTGGATATCGGTGGCTACCCACCTTTTCCAACTAGCTCAAAATAGTTTTATGGCAATTTTGGTAATTTACTATTTTTAGCAGTTTTTAACTTTCGTGTCCATTTTGAGGGCCTAAATAAAGGTTTTTCAAGATCAAGATTCTCAAGGATAGCCAAAGGCTCGGATTGATCCCCCAAAATGAATCTCCTCGGAAATACCTTTCTAACGAGATATCGTGTGCCCCAAACAAAGATTGTATGCAAAAGTTACGACCCCGGGTAGTTGATGTACTAACTTACCCAAACGGAACCTGCATGACTTTTGGCTCTTCATCTCCTAGGGTTAGGTTTTTAGGATTTATAGGGTTTGTAAAATTCCATTTTATTGTAAAAAGGCCTTCATAGCCTCATTTTAATCATCTTCTTGCAAATGAGTGCAACCTTCACATCTCTTCTCAGAGATAAGCCACCACAATTCCACCAAGCTTGTTTTCCGCTGCATTTTACAGTTTCAACTTATTTCCTTATTGAATAGAAAACCAGTTTTAATGTATCTCTTTTATTCTATGTTAAGCATATTTTAATAATATGTATTCATTTCATTCTTTTCATAAAATCTGGATCAGTGGTATCAGAGCAGTCTGCTCCTTGCCGTCTTAATGCATGTCCCCAACGAGGTCAGGGTACAAAGAATTGGTTCTCGAGCTTGTTTCTCTCGAGGAAAAAATCTCTTGTACACCCAAGCGACCTCTCATGGAAGGAGAAAAGAAAGATGATGGGACAAGAGATCCTTTGAAAATGTTTCTTGAGGAATCCCTCACACAACAGAGGAACGAGATGATGGATAATTTTGAGCAAATCCTTCGACGACTACGAACATGCAATGCATCTTCCTCAAGCGGAGGCACCGCCCCCTTCAAGGTACAAATAAACTTCGATAATCCTATATTTGAAGGTCATATAGACGCAGATGTTGTAGACAAGTGGTTGAATATACTAGAAGGGTATTTTCCTGTCCATAACTTTTCGAATAGAGAAAAAATTACTTTTGCGCTCCTCAAAGTCGTTCCCCATGTCAAAGATTGGTGGGAAACTTTATGTGAGCAAAAGGAAACAGAGGAACCCTCATTATTTACAATCACGTCCACCTGGGAATCCTTTAGGGATGTTATTAAGGAACAATGCTACCCTATCAGAAGTTATGACGACTTGTATACCAAAAGGACCACATTGCGACAAGAAAGAGACCAAGTAGTGCCAGAGTTCACAAACATCTTCCATACCTTGTGCACCAAGTTTGGTATCAAATATTTAGAGAGACATCTCATGATCAAGTATCGTGGTGCTTTTCATAGATACATACAGATCGAAATGGAATTTCTGGACATCTCATCCTTGGGTGCAACCTACAGATATTCCATCCAAATCGAGCAGAAGCTCAAACAAAAGACGTGACAATTTGGGCCTGTGAACCCCTCACAGCAAAACCCAGGAAAGGCCAGCCCCAACCCACATAACAAAGGATGGAGAAAATATGGACAATATCAAGACAATCAGTCCAAGCCACAAGCAAAGAAGGACACCTGAAAGACAAAGAAAGATACCAGGAAATGGTGAAACTTCCATAAGATCCCTTGGCATAACATTATTGATTGACGCTCAAAGCAGTCACTGGTGGCCAAAGTGAAAGCCTCTGAATCAGATGCAGGTTTTTACTTTGAGTCAGAACCAGAAAGGGGAAAATGGATCATTGATGTGGAACCCAGTGCCACCATTTCTACCACCAAGCTCCAAACTGGTGAACCAGACGAGCTAGAAGAAGGTGAGCACCTCTTCCATTCATAGATGTGGGTGAAAGGTACCCCACTGCAGTTCATCATTGATAGCGGTAGCCAGAAGAAATTTATCTCAAAAAAGGTTGTCAAGTGGTTGGCCCTGCCGACAATGCCACACCCACAACCCTACACCATTAGATGGCTCCGCCAAGGAAGTGATCTCCACGTCAGCCAACAATGTCGAATGTCGTACGACATCAAGCCCTTCAAAGATGAGGTATTGTGTGATGTTGCTCCTCTCGAAGTTTGTAATGTTCTTTTGGGACAACCTTATTTATGGAAACGTCATGTTGTATATGAGTCTAGGCCTCGTAGTGTTATTATCACTTTGAACAGGAAATTGTACAGTATACCCATGGAATTCCCTCCTAGGGCTATTTCCTTGATCTCTTCCAAGCAATGTAGGAAGGCCATCTCTCATACCGAGAAATTTGTCTTCTTCGTGATTCTTTCTCAGAGTGAGCGAAATATCACAACCACATCCAGGGCCTCTACAACTGATCTCTCCACACAATAGAAGCAAGTGGATAAGCTCATGGAAGAATACTCGAATATCTTCTCTTCTCCTACCGGGGTACCTCTTCACTACCAGGTCAAGCATCCCATCGATCAAACCCCAGGCGCAAAGCTACCCAATGGGCTAGTTTACCGCCACTCTCTGTTAGAAAATGAGGAGATCAAGAGGTAGATCCAATAATTTCTCCACAAGGGGCACATTTGTCCCATCTCATCACCTTGAGGGAGCCCAATCATGTTGCTATAGAAGAAAGATGGGACTTGGCGAATCTGCATTGATTACCGAGCCCTGAATAAAATCATAGTCCGAAATCGGTACCCGATTCCTCGAATCGACGACCTCCTTGATCAGCTCATGGGGGCCAAATACTTCAATAAGATTGATCTGAATTCTGGCTATCACCAGGTCCCAGTAGAACATACATATGTATGGACGACCACCTTTAAGTCAAAATAATGTATTTTTAAATGGTTGGTTATGCCCTTTCGTTTGAAAAATGATCCAACAACGTTTATGAGGATGATGGACGATATCCTACAAAATTTCACCAATACTTTTGTAGTGGTGTATCTGTATGACATCCTCATCTACAACAAGAATTGGGTGGAACACTTGCAACATATTCAACAGGTTATGCACACCCTGTGGCAACACAAACTATATGCAAACTTGCAAAAATGTTCCTTCGGCATGAACAAGGTCCATTACTTAGGCTACATCGTTGATCAACATGTTGCGCATGTGGATCTAGCCAAGATCCAGGTCATCCGTGACTGGCCAACCCCAACCAAACTCACTAAACTTCAGAGCTTCTTGGGCCTCACCAATTTCTATCATAGGTTCATGTTGGGATTCTCTCATATCGCATGGGCCCTCAGAAAAGTAACCAGGGGTGGTGGTAAGGAAAAATTTGTGTGGGGCCTGTCCCAACAACAAGCCTTCGAGGACTTGAAGAATCGTTTGTGCTCATCCCCAATACTTTCATTACCAGACCTGCAACATCCCTTTGATATTGAGACATATGCTTAAAACTATGTTGTGGGCACCGTTCTCACTCAACACGGCCACCCTGTGGCATATCATAATGAGACACTACCAGATGTTGTCCATAAGTACCCTACTTACGACAAAGAATCGTACTCCATTGTGAAAGCCTCTCGCCAATGGAGACATTACATTCTTGGGAAGGAGACATTCATCCACACTGATCACAAGCCACTACAGTTCATGCATACCCAAGGCAAATTGCAGAATGACCGCCATAAAAAGTGGTCTACACACTTACAACAATTCCACCTCAACATCAAGTATAAAATAAGAAGTACCAACCGAGTTGTTGATTTCCTCAGCCAACCTCCAGTCGCGACACTCACCATGGTGCTAGACTCTTGCGGCCACGAGACCTTCGGATGGCCCCACCTCTACGAGATAGACCCTGAATTCTCCACCACCTACCAAATGTTGGGCACCAACTCAGTGGTCGCTAATTTCCATATTTAGGATGGGTTGTTGCATCATCTGGGCCATCTCTGCATTCCATCAAGTGAGCGTGTGAAGTTGATTTGGGAATCTCACTACAGTCGAGTGGCAGGACACTTTGGCATCGAAAAGACAGTGGCAGTGTTGCAGAAACATTTCTGCTGGCCGAAACTTCGACAAGATGTCGACAAGTATATCAAGTCCTCCACCGCCTGTGCTATTGCCAAACCGACCACAAAGAAACATGGCCTGTACACCCCTCTGCCTACTCCTAACATGCCATAGGAATCCATCTCAATGGACTACATGTCGGGCCTCCCGTCCACCAAGGGGGGAAATGACTATGTTTTTGTGGTTGTTGATCGCTTTTCCAAGATGGTGATTCTAGTCGCCTGCAAGAAGAACATCACGGAAGAATCCACTGCTAATCTCTTCTTTGAATGAGTATGACCACATTTTTGGATCCCATAAACCATTATCTCAGACCATGACAATCAATTCCTCAGTACATTCTGGTTGAGCCTCTGGTCACTACTGGATACCAAGCTCACCAAATCCATTACCTTCCACCCCCAAACAGATGGCCAAACTGAGGTCGTCAATCAGATGATCGTACATATAATGCGCATGTACAATTCAAAACACCCCCGCACATGGGATGAGAGTCTTCCCTATGTCCAACATAGATACAACCGAGCCCTACATAGCTCAACTGGCCACAACCCCTTTCAGGTGGGGTTGCGATTCTAACCATTGGGCCCCATGGATGTTGCACTACCCCTAGCGACCACCTAGACCAACTCGTCCCCTGCTCCACCAGAAGTTGAAAAAGCCACCCGATTCATTGAGCGGATCCAACACATCCGAAAACAGGTTCTGGATATTCTACAGAAGTCTAATGCCAAGTTCAAGCAGTTCCATGATCAACATCGGGTGACACATAAGTTTCAGGAGGGCGACAAAGTTTGGTTTCACTTGCAGAAAGAACGCCTTACAAGGCCCCATCAGAAGCTTTGACCACTCCATTATGGGCCATACACCATCACCAAGGCTGTGGGTGACAATGCTTTTGAGCTCAACATTCCCCCTTTCCTTGGCTTGCACCCAATCTTCAACATGGCTCTCCTTCGTTCATATTTCCCACCATTATTGGACACCTCAGAGATAGCAGAGCACTTGACACCAACATAGATCAAACCTGAATCCATGCAACATGCATCCAGTGATCAGATTGTGTACACACATATCAAGGGTACTCGACAACAAAGGATCCAACTTTATCGAGTCGTCAAAGCAGGGCAACTCCTACACTAAGGCAAGTGTCTCACCCGGGGCCAAATTCAACAGAAATTTCCTCATCTGAATGGGGAAATCAATGCAATGGATACCATTGCTTCCTAAGGAGGGAGGATTGATCTAGGTGGATATTGGTGGCCAACAACCTTTTCCAACTGGCTCAAAACAATTTTCTGGCAATTTTGGTAATTTACCATTTTTAGCAGTTTTTTACTTCCGTGGCCATTTTGAGGGCCTAAATGAAGTTTTTTCGAGATAGAGCTTCTCAATGAGACCAAAATGCTCTGATTGAGCCCCCAAAATGAATCTCCTTGACGATACCTTTCCAACGAGCTATTGTGTGGCCCAAACAGAGATCGCATGAAAAAGTTACAACCCCATGAAGTTGATGTACTAACTTACCCAAACAGGGCCCACATGACTTTTGGCGCTTCGTCTCCTAGGGTTAGGTTTTTTGGATGTCTACGGTTTGTGACAATCCAGTTTATTGTAAAAATTACTTCAAAGCCTCATTGTAATCATCTTCTTACGAATGAGCACAACCGTCACATCTCTTCTCATAGATAAGCCACCACCATTCCAACAATATTGTTTTCCGCTACATTTTACAGTTTCATCTTATTTCCTTATTGAATAGAAAACTAGTTTTATTGTATCTCTTTTATTCTATGTTAAGCATATTTTAATAATCTTTATCCATTTCATTTTTCTCATAAAATCTGGATCATAGCTAGCGCTACCCATCCCATGGTCTCTGCTTAGTCCATGGGGACAACTCATTTTGTATTTTCGAGTGGTACGTCGAATCATAGTACTCAGTCAATGTCTTGGTCCAGGTGGATATTGGTGGCCAACAACCTTTTCCAACTAGCTCGAAACAGTTTTCTGGCAATTTTGGTAATTTATCATTTTAAACAGTTTTTAACTTCCGTGGCCATTTTGAGGGCCTAAATGAAGGTTTTTTGAGATCAAGATTCTCAATGATACCAAAGGGATTTTATTGAGCCCCCAAAATGAATCTCCTCGACAATACCTTTCCAACGAGCTATCATTTTCCCCAAACAAAGATCGTATGCAAAAGTTACGACCCCGGGAAGTTGATGTACTAACTTACCCAAACAGGGCTCACATGACTTTTGGTGCTTCATCTCCTAGGGTTAGTTTTTTTGGATGTATAGGGTTTGTGACATTCCAGATTATTGTAAAAATTCCTTCATAGCCTCATTGTAATCATATTCTTGTGAATGAGCACAACCATCAGATTTCTTCTCATAGATAAGCTGCCACCATTCCAACAAGTTTGTTTTCCACTGAATTTTACAGTTTCATCTTATTTCCTTATTGAATAAAAACCAATTTTACTGTATCTCTTTTATTATGTGTTAAGCATATTTTAATAATCTTTATTCATTTCGTTATGCTCATAAAATCTGGATCATAGCTAGCACTACCCATCCCATGGTCTCTGTTTAGTCCATGGGGACAACTTATTTTGTATTTTTGAGTGGTACATCGAATCATAGTACTTAGTCAATGCCTTGGGCCTCTAATCCTTTCTCTTTTGGTATGCCATACATGACTTTTCACTTCTCATCCTCTGTTTCATTGTCTCACGTGAATCCTAGTTTTGGGTATGGGGGAATGACACCTCCTTCTAATCCTTTTTTGTTTGGTGGGGGTCATATCCCTCAACCAACTACCAGGGTAGGAGGTTGGACCCCTTCTTCCTCTGGACCTAATCCTAGATAAACTTTTCCAGGATGGAGTGCTCAAATGGGCGGTCCTTCTACTTCTTACATCCTGTCCATCTATCCTTCTTATGCTATGTCAGTTCCTACAAATGCTTTTCTCATGGTGAACCTCCCTTTGTCCTCTGGTGTTTCATCGGGAGGGATTTAGTTTTATAGTATGGGAAACCCCTTACATGAAGTTCCTTCATTCGAGGGCAATATATATCCTCACATGAGTAACCCATGTCATGTCTCTTTCTCCTCCCAAGAGGCTTCCTCGGTGATGATGCCCTTACAACATTTTATGAATCAATTTGGAGGAGGGTAATATCCTATCATGTAGGGCCATGTTTTACACCAGAACCTTGCTTGGCTCGCGATCTCTCAAAACCTGTCTTTCCTAGGAGCATGGTCTCAGTTGTTGCTACCAATCATTTCAAGTCATGATGGAAGAACAAGTCCAGTCATTGTGAGTCATACTGGCATTAAGTCACCAACCTCTACTAGTCATGTTGGAGACCTGTCACTAGCCTCTACAAGTCTTGCTGGGGACAAGCAACCAACCGTTGCAAGTCATGTTGGAGATTAGCTACTAGCCTCTGCAAGTCATGTTGGGAGCATGTCATCGGCCACTACAAGTCATGCTGGGGGAATTGATATGATTGAGAAGCCTAGATGTATAGGACGTAAGCCCAAGTTCCTTTGTATACTTTTCAAAGGAGATCACCTAACTCATGTGTGCCCTACTATTGCAGTGGTACGAGAAGTGTGGTCCTTGTCTAGTGGCCCTTCGGGTTTCGAGTCATCTTTAGTTTCCCAACAATCTAATCCTTCTTTGGTTGATACAACGGTCGTGCCGATGCAATCTTCGACCGACACCACTCCTGTTTTGGAAAGTGATGTGTCTCTTAACCACGTTGTCTCACATCCTACTCAACCAACGGTTGAAGAAGTGGTCGCGCCGATGCAATTTTCGGTCCATCCCACTCTTCTCTTAGAGAGTGAAAATTCTAAGGAAGTGACATTGCCGATGCAATATTCGACCACTCCCACTCTTCTTTCGGGGGGTGATTCATCTTTCAACCATGTCCTTAGAATTTCCAGTTATGTACCTTCTAAATAAGGGATCATTCCACTCTCTCTAAGTACACTCCCTCCAAGTCCTAGGATAATTTCCTTTGATTGGAATGATCATGTAGAGCCTCTGCTTCCTTCTTCTGCACCATTCCAGATGATGCGAGTTCTTTGATGTATTATAGATGAAGGATCCTCTGCAAGTATTCTATCCTCCTCGACTTGGAAAGCTTCAGGTTCTCCCAAGCTTGTGTCATCTACCAGTGAGTTGTTGGATTTCGACAAAATACCTACATGGGATCCCTAGCCTCCCCTTATGGGTCCGAGTAGTATGGTTTTTCCTCTCGAGTTTGATGTTATTGTTTATGATACCTCAAGCCCTAGTATATGTGAGTTTTCGAGCCCTAGTTTCATGGATGTTGAGTTTCCTTCAGATGAGAATATCCTTGAATCTATGATGTTGGATTTTTTACCTCCTCCTGAACTGGAAACTTTACAAGTTGATCACCAAAAAATACCTTGGCCTAGGCCTAGAAATGGGTGATAATTGGAGAACTACTATGCATAAGTCGCAAGGCTGTACATTCCTCTGTACATATTGTACTTTTCAAGTCTTATTTAAGCTCTTTGCAAGAATGCTTAAACATGGAAAGATTTTCGAGTGAACTTGTCTCTTTCACACTCATTAAATGGATTTGAAAGGGCACCTATTTTGGTATAAGTTTAACCCTTTTCCAAACCAAGTATACTACTTACGAAAAAGGAATACTCTGGTCACCATTGGCTAGAAGATTTCTCCTGGGTATTATTTAACACTTTTTCGGGCCTAGGGTACTAACATATACGAAAAAGGAAACTTGTTGAGTTAAGTTGTAATTGCATCCCATGCTCATGCTTTCATTTTTGAGTCTATTTCCATCTCCCTCTTTCTCATTATAAGCCTCTTGCCCCATCAATTCCTAGCATTAGCCAAGTAGTGCCTTTCATATATCCTTTGCAACTTGATACCTTTTACCCATAGAGGAAACATCCCCCTGAGTGTCCATACCTTGCATGTGTTCCCTTGCATTGAGCATAGGTATGTTCCACTACTTGGAACTAGTTGCTTATTTGCGACACTCATTTCCTCTCTTGTATCATAACATTTATTTTACTACGAAAAAAAAAAGATGGGCGGGAAAAGAATATTATCTTTTATTGGAAGTAGTCATGTCTCCTTTGAAAAGAGCACAAACTATTGAGTCCATTTCATCCAAGGTTTGGGTTTATCATGACCTTAGGAAGTTGAGGTCATTACTTAGAGTTTACTCCTTCGACTGGTTAGTCTTCTAGTCCCTATGGAGAGTTTGTTGATGCCTCCTGCGTCGCAATCTTTTGTCAATGATGAGTGTTAAGTCTATGCTGCCTAAGTTATCCATTTGTCTCAAGCTCTTGTTCAAAGGAAGTATAAGCCTGTGTTATCCATTCCCCAGAATTCTTGACTTTGCATGTCAGCCATACACTTAGTGAATCTCAGAATCACATGAAGTTGTTGTCCTACCTTTCACCCTAGGCCTGCTTTGATCAGTGGTAAGTAACCTTGAACCCAAGATATGACATCTCCTTATTGGTCGCTGATTGGGGGGTTTCCCTTGTGTTCGACGAAAATAAATATATCCACACATTGGGATTCGTGTAGTGTCTTGTATTCCATTAGCCCTATTGGTGGTTTCCTATCCTTTGTCGACAATTTTCCTCATTGGCTGCTATTTAGAGGGTCTATTTCGTGTACTACTTTCATATGGTGCATGCAAGAGATGCACATGGTCGTTGGTTCATGAGCATTCTATTCGTCCAAGCTCCTCCTAATCATCAAGATATTTCTTTGTACCTCATGATGGATGATGAGAGATGCCTTAATGCTCTCCTTTCAATGGATCTCCTTCCATCGACATCAACTCATCTATTCTGGAATTGATATCTAGAGTCCTATGAGTACCTAGAGGCTTGTAGTCATCAGTGGTAATTTCTCCCACCATCGAAAGTTGGAAATTCATCAACGTCTCCTAATTTATGGATTATTCAAGTGTTCGACCTCAACACCCTTATTCACACTTGTTGAATGTACTCGGTGCCTTGAAACCTACTTTCATTATCGGTGGGTTGTCTCACATTTGTTAATGGTATACCTTAATGACCGGTAATCAAATGAAGTCTCATTGTGTTCGACTTCAACTCCAATACTATTTTCTTGTCCAATTGATATATTGAAAATATTTGTATTACTTTCCATGGGCATATTTATTACGTATGTTAACGGATTATGATAATTTATATGCTAGAATTATATATCATTACCACATGCTTGTGTATCTTGGTTGTTGAGGACAAGTTGCAGGTATAAATCTTTGGGTCGTGTGCTCAATGGTGGTATTCTTCGGACATCTGGATGAGGTAGGATTCTAGCCCTCTCTTGTCATAATTTTCATTTATATAGCATACTTGATATTAGATTTGGTTTCTGGGTGTCATTCTGTTGTGGTTTTCCCTTAGCCATAAAGATATTTTTCTCGTAAAAATTTGGAGATGGAATGTTGTAGATCTATTCAACTTAGTGTCCATCTTCTCCCATAATGTAGTTCAAAATTCATTGAGATATTGGGTATCCCTGTCTAAGACGATGCTCCTCGGTATCTCAAACTGCACCCATACATGTTCAAAGAACATGTTTGCTACTTTTTTCCCTCTGATGATCTTTTTACAAGGAATAAGAATGCACCTCTTGTTGAATATGTCAACTACAAAAAAAAAAATCATGTTCCTTCCTGGTTGTTGGTAAACCTCCCAAAAAATACATGGAAATGCTTTCCCAAGCTCGAGTGGGTATAGGTAAGGGATGCTATAGACCTTGCTTTCTATTAATGGACTTGCTAGTACAAAAAATTATACATCCTATAATATATTGTGCTACATATTCTTGCATTCTAGGCCAATACACATACCTTTGCAAGTTATCAATTGTCTTCCCAACACAAAAATGTCCTACAAATTTGGAGGTGTGATCCTATCTGATAACATGCAATATTTCACCTTTAGGAACACAAAGCTTGTTTAACTTGTAGAGTAACCCATTATAGAGATTAAATTCAACCTTATTGTCACCTTCTTCTACATGAATTTGGCCCTGTAGGTGTTGAAACACATCCTTGAATTCTTCATCTTCTGTGTATGCCTCTTTGAATGCATCATGTATAAAAGGATCCATGTGCATAAGATTTCCCAAAGTTGTAATCTTCGATCGCTGTAATATTCGATCTCATTGTCCTTGAAAGTGTGTCTTCCAACTTGTTAATGTTTCCCTTCTTATACTTGATGACTAGATGAAATTGGTGCAAAAATCACATTCACTTGTAATGGCTGGCTTGTTGATGAAGAATTACACCAACAATAATGGATAAAATATATATTCAATAATAATGCACACCTAGCTCAAAATTTCTCATTACCAAAGCATATATTTATACATGACAATAAATGTCTCGGGAAACTATAATTTCCTACAATCTATCAACAATCACTCCTTAATTCACTCAACAAATCTGATCTCAATCTCATAAGTATCTCTATGAGATATGATTACATAAACAACTTAAAAAATAAATAAATCTTGAACATACAAATGAATCATTATTCCAACATTTCACCTCCATAATGATCATTTCGAAATATTCCAAGATCATCTCTGAATTTGCAGGAATTTTCCTTTAGTAGTGCTTTGGTGAATATATCTGCTACATGTTCTTTTGTTCTGCAATACACAATCTCGATCACACCTCGCTAAACCAAATCTTGAACAAAACGATATTGAATATCAATATGCTTGGTCATCTTGTGAAAAAATGGATTCTTGGTCATTTGAATAGCAGTTTGATTATCACATATCAACTGAGTAGGTTGCTCCTGCTGCTCCTGTAGATCCTCCAGAATTCTTCTTAATCACACTGCTTCAAAAGTTGTTGTCGTTGTGGATTTATACTCTGCTTTTATTGTGGAGAGAGAAACTATAGGTTTCTTTTTAATACTCCAAGCAACTATTGTTGAACCCATGCTAAATGAATACCCTGAAGTCGATTTCATGTCATCCATGCAGCCTGCCCAATCTAAATCTGTATAACCAATCAACCTGAAATATTTTGTAGATTTGTATACTAAACCATAGCCAACTGTACCCTGCATATATCTCAAAATCCTCTTAACTACTTTCCAATGAAATTCCTTGGGATCTAATATGAATCTAGATACCGTACTGACCGCAAAAGATATATTTGGTTGAGTTTTAGTTAAGTAGATCAAACTTCCAACCAATTGAAGATATAGAGTAACATCAACTAAATTAGAGTCATCATGTTCATATAACTTCAACCCAAATTCCAAAGGAGTTGAAACCGGTTTGCAACTCAACATTATGAACTTCTTCAGAATATTCCAAGTATACTTGGATTGTGACATGAAAATACTATCTTCCTTCTGCCAAAATTCTATACCCGAGAAATAATGCAACTCGTCGAGATCTGTCATCTCAAATTCAAAAATCATATGTGACTTAAACTTTTAAAATAATTTAGCACCATTCCCTGTGTAGATCAAATCATCGACATATAATGCAACTATCAAAATATATTTTCCTGACTAAAAAATATAGAGATTGGGCTTAGATAGACTTTTAACTAAGCCATGATCCTGAAAATATTTATCAATTATGGAATACCATGCTCTTAGTGCTTGTTTGAGACCACAAAAGGCCTTCTTCAACTTGTAAACACAATCTTCTTTCCCTAGAACTTTAAAACCTTCTAGCTGCTCTACATGAATTTCTTCATTCACATAACCTTTCAAGAAAGATAATTTAATATCCATCTAAAAAATTGTCCATTTATACTGTGCAACCAATGCAAGTAACATCATGATTGTGTCCAACTTTTCCACTAGAGAAAATGTCTCTGTATAATCAATTCCTTCCCTCTATACATAAACTTCTGCAACTAAACGATCTTTATATTGATCAATTGTGCCATCTGATTTATACTTAGTTTTATCAACCCATTTAGTAGAAATTACATCTTTTCATTTTGGTAAACTGACAAAGTCCCATGTATCATTTCTCACCAAGGCATTTAATTCCGCTTCCATAGCTTCATTCCATTCTTTCTTTCTTGATGGTTCTGGATAATTCTGTGGTTCATCAATTTTCATTACTTGTTTCATAAGTGCAAAATTCAAATAGAACTTTGTGATCGAGTAATTATTTTCTCAAAATTATTTCCAACATATTGCTCTCTGAATGACCCCTTTCAAGCCACTTAGGATTCTTCTTGACTTCATCTTCCTTTGCTATATTAGAATTTGATTTATCACCAATATCCATTTCATCCTTTCTTAATTCAATATGTACATGTTTTGGCTGATAAATTCCCTACTCATCAAACACAACATCTCTTGTTATTATAACCTTCTTTAATTGAAGATCAAACAACCTGTAACTTCTCATTTCGATACTATATCCAATAAAAATGCACTTCACACTTTTATCATCTAACTTTGTCCTCTTTTCCTTAGGAACATGTGCATATGCAGTGCAACAAAAAACTTTCATATGTGCAACACTTGGTTTGTATCCTGACAATGTTTCTTCTGGAGTAAAATTCAATATCGCTCTCATAGGAAATCTGTTGAGAGTGTAAACTATTGTGTGCATTGCTTCAACCCAAAATTCATTTCCAAGAGACTTAGTTTTCAACCTGCTACAAGACATTTCAACTATGGTCTTATTTTTCCTTTCCGCAACTCCATTTTTTTTAGGAGAGTAGGAATTGGTGAACTCTCGCTTTATTCCATTCTTCCTACAATAATTCAAAGTTCATTTGACTTGTATTCTCCCCCATTATCTATTGATAGGGTGAGAATTTTCAATCCACTTTGATTTTCAATTGATGCCTTAAACTCAAGAAAATGAGTAAACACATCAGACTTCTCCTGCAATAAATACACCCATTTTTCCTGGAATAACCATCAACAAAGGTGAGAAAATAATGTGCCTTTCCAAAAGACACAATCGCCATTGGACCACACAAATTTGTATGTACTAGTTCTAGAAATTCTCTAGCCTTCCATGTTCTATTTGAGAAACTTTAACTATGTTGTTTCCCAAAAATGCACCCTACACATATTTCATCATCCATCTTGATATAAGGAAGACTATTCACCATGTTTTTCTTCCTTAACAACACCAAACTATGAAAATTCAAATGTCCCATCCGTAAATGCCAAAGCCTACTATTCATTTCTTCTATAACATTCAAACTGTGTGAGTTACTTGAATCAAAAGAAATCTTGAAAATGATGTCTTTAGTCATTTCTCCTCTTGATACTACTGTATTTTTATTCAAGTTATCCATGAGTAAGTACTCTTTATTATCAAATACTAACTTGTAGTTTTACTCCATCATATGTCCTAGAGAAAGTAGGTTCTTCTTTGATGCTAGTGTCAACAATGTGTCCTCAATAAACTTCTTCTTTCCATGCAATGTTGGAATTGCAATTGTTCATTTTCCATTAACTTCAAAAACTCTATCATCACCAAATATAACTTTACCAGAATAATTGTCATTTATTCTAGTAAACAACTCCTCTTGAGATGTCATATGAGTTGAACATCCCGAATCAATATACCAAGCTTCACTTTCTTCATTATGTGTCATAAAACTTGATATGAACAACTTCTCATTCCTAGTTTCTTCAACAACTGTATTGACACCTTTATATTCCATATCTCACAATTTTGAATAACAATATTTTTCAAGATAACCAAATTTATGACAATAATAACACTATAGCCCTTGTATTTCTCGAGATCCATCTCTTCATCTTCCTCTTCCACAAGATACTTCTCTTCTTCTTCCTCTGAACTAATGTGGACTTCTTCCTCTCCCTCTTGAGGTGGATGCATTTCCTTGATAATTTTGTGATTGTTGTTGATGCCTATTCTAATTTTGACTCTGATATTGACCCCTACTTCTTCCTCTTCCTCTATGCCTTGTGGAAAAAGCATGTTCCATTTCCTCCATTGGATTATTTTCTTCAACAATTAGAAAAATTCGACTCAGTTCATCAATTTTCATTGTGTTTAAATATTTGGAGACTATAATACTGGTGGTGATCATTTGAAATTTCAGCCAAATATTTCTTAAAATTTTCTCAAGCAGTCTTCTTTCGAGAATATATTTTCCTAATGGCCTCATCTGATTAAAAAGATCTTGCATTTTTGTGATGTAATCATGAATGGATTCATTACTTTGCATATTTTCATTTTCAAAATTCCACCTTAATGTTTGAAATTTAGCTATTTCCACACCTTCACATGTGTTCTTTAATATATTCCATGCTTGCTTAGATGATTCTACAACACTGGTTCTTAGAAATATAGATGCTTCATTTGTGCTCCCTATAAGAGAACACATTTTATTATCCTTATTTAGAAGTTCTTTAGACATTTCTTGTCATCGACATTCAATGTTTTAAATTCTTCATCAGAAGGCATAATATATCCATCAATTACATTTTCTCATAAATATTTAGTGATAAATAAGGGTTGTATGCATTTGCTCCAATAAAAATAATTAGTTCCAAGAAGTTTAGGCAACACAATATTGCTTGTTTCCATTGGAGAATAAGAAAGAATGATAGAGAGAATAGGCAAAAAATCAGCACAATGTGTCCCACTTCGTCCAAGATGAAAACAATTGTCCTAAATAGCGACTCAACCACTAGAAAAAAGCATATTTTTATTATTTTTCTAAATACAAAGAGAGCTAAAAAGCTAAAATCTTTCAAAAAATTACAAACAAATATTCTAATATCCCCCTTCAATAAAAAATAATGTTTCCCTTTTTACAAAGTTTTTTTAATGAGAAACGCTTTAATACTTTAAAAATAAAGTATATTATGTGTCATGCACACCCATTACAATTACAATGGTATCCAATTGTTCTTTAAATTTTTTTTACTTCTCATATGAATAAAAAGAGCTTAAGACACATTGAAACTTAAAGATGATAAAAAAACGTTGATGATTCCAAATGAAGAATAACAATCCAGTCTTCTTGGCTCAGTTGTACACACTAGTCCTTTTCTCTTGGCAATAATTGTATGCACCATAGACTGGGCAGGTACGCACCGTTTTTTCACAAGTAAAAAATTAAATAGGATTTTTAGGCACCAGTGTATGGCAATTACATCAGTCACATCTTCCTTAAACGAGTCACACACCATACTAACACGAGTCACCCACCACTCTAAAATCTTATTTTCCATGAGCAGGTTCGATCTGACCTTGTAGTTTCCCATGCTAGACGTTCTTCTCTTATGAAATGCATGTAAAAATGACTAGTCTTCTCACCAGTCCATGCATGACTATAGATCTTGTCGACCACTCCAAACCTTGGTTCGACACCACCTCTTTCTCTACACTTGACCACGACTGTTGCAAACTCCATGTGGTCCTTTTTTCCATGATCGTACTACAGTCGTATGTATTTGCCAATCACACAACCTCTTGGAAGACACACTTCACCCTCACTATAGACTCATGGCTCTGATACCAAATGAACAATGTCACTGAGAAATAATGGAGAAAATATATATTAAAAAATAATGCACGCCCATCTCAAAATTTTTCATTACCAAAGAATATATTTATACATGACAAGAGATGTCTTAGGAAGCTATCATGTCCTACAATCGGTATTTAATTCACTCAACAAATATGATATCAATCTCACAAATATCTCTATGAGACATGATTACATAAAAAACTTAAACAATAAATAAATCTAGAACATACAAATGAATTATTATTCCAACAATTGAAGCTTGCTCTGGGCTTGAAAATATTGTAGTGGTAGGTGATTTGTGTTGATAATGGGCATGGTAGTTGAGAACTAAAGATTTTGAAATATTTCATGGGGCAGTTCTTAACAACTAGAACTAGGGCATAGAGTTCCTTATCATAGGTAGGGTAGTTGAGAACTATCCCATGAAATATTTCAAAATGATAGCATACATGCCTTCCTCCTTGCATCAAAACTGCTCCCATGACACACCCTCCTACATTTGTCTCCACTTTGAAAGGCTTTTGCAAGATTGGTAGTGTGAGAACTAGTGCTTGACTAATCTTTCTTTTCAACTCATCGAAAGCCTTCTGCTGATTCTTTCCCCACTAGAAAATCTTACCACTCACTGTTATGGCGTGTAGTGGTGCAACTACTACTGAAAATGAATATATGAACTTCTGCAAGTACTGTGCTTCCCCAACAAAGCTCTTAACTATAGTGACAATTGTAGGAACTAGTCATTTCATGATGGCCTCCATGATCCAGATTTATGAGCAGAACAAAATGAAAACATAGATTTATAATATTAACACAAATACACAGTGAATAAAAACACAGATATAGTAAAATTGGACTTCTATTAAATAATAAATATGCTGAAATTGTAAAATGCAGACTGAAACAAGCTTGCTAGAATGGTGGCAACTTATCTCTGAGAAGAGATGTGATGGCTACACTCATTTGAAATAAGATGAGTACAATGAGGCTCTGAAGGCATTTTTACAGTAAACATGAAACCCCAAACCCTAGACATTGAAAAACCTAACCCTAGGAGATGAAGCGACAAAAGTCATGTGGACCCCGTTGGGGTAAGTTAGTACATCAACTTCTCGGGGTCGTAACTTTTGCATACAATCTCTGTTTAGGGTGCACAATAGTTCGTTGGAAAGGTATTGAAGAGGAGATTCATTTAGGGGGCTCAATCAAAGCCTTCAATTATCATTAAGATGTCTGATCATGAAAAAACATCATTTAGGCCCTCAAAATGGCCCCAAAAGTTCAGAAACTGAAAAACTGCTAAAAATAGTAAGTTGCCAAAGAAATATTTTGAGCCAGTTAGACAAGGTGGGTATCCACTGAGATCCTCCTGGATCAATCCTCCCCCCTTAGGAAGCAATGGTATCCATTGCGTTGAGTTCCCACATTAGATGAGGAAATTTCTGCTGAATTTGGCCCCGGGTGAGCCACTTTCCTTGGTGCAGGAGTTGCCCTGCTTTGATAACCCGATAAAGTTGGATCCTCTGCTGGTGAGTGACCTTGACCTGTGTTTCCATGATCTAATTAGTGGATTCTTGTTCCATGCAGTTAGAGTTGAGCTCTATTGGTGTTAACTATTTTTCTATCTCTGAGGTGTCCAATAATGGTGGAAAATAAGGTCGAAGGAGGTCCACATTGAATAATGGGTGCAATCCAAGGAATGGGGGAAGGTTGAGCTCAAAATAATTGTCACCCACAACCTTGGTGATGGTGTAAGGTCCATAACAGAGTGGAAGAATCTTCCTATGAAGCCTTGTAAGGCGTTCTTTCTGCAAGTGCAACCAAACTTTGTCTCCCACCTGACACTGGTGTGGCACCCGGTGTTGATCATGGCATTGATTGTACATGAAATTATACTTTTGTAAAGTATCCTGAACTTGTTGGCGGATGTGCTGGATTCGCTCAATGAACTGGGTGGATTTGTCAGCTCCAGTTGAAGCATGCGACAATTCTACCTGGGTGGTCGCAAAGGGTAGTGCAATATCCATGGGACCCAATGGTTGAAATCTCAACCCCACCTGAAAGGGAATATGGTCAGTTGAGCTATGTATGTCTATGTTGTAGTTGTGCTGAACATAGGGAAGAATCTCATCCCAGGTGCGAGGGTGCTTGGAATTGTACATGCAAAATATGTGCACGATCATTCGGTTGACAACCTCGGTTTGGCCATCTGTCTTGGGGTGGAAGGCAGTGGACTTGGTGAGCTTGGTGTCAAACAATGACCAGAGGCTCGATCAAAATGTGCTGAGAAAAAAATTGTCCCTATTTGAGATAATGGTTTGTGGGATCCCAAAGTGGACCCACACTCGTTCAAATAAGAGCTTGGCATTAACCTCCATTGTGATGCTCTTCTTGCAGGCGGCCATAATCACCATCTTGGAAAAGCGATCAACAACCAAAAAAACACATTCATTTCCTCGCTTGGTGTACATAAGGCACGACATATAGTCCATTGAGATGGATTCCCAGGGCATGTCAGGAGTAGGCAGAGGAGTATACATGCCTTGTTTCTTAATGGCTGGTTTGGAAATAGCACAGGCAGTGCAGGACCAGATATACTTGTTGACATCCTGTCGAAGTTTCAGCTAGTAGAAATGTCGTTGCAACATTGCCACTGTCTTTTCCATGCCGAAGTGTCATGCCACTCGACCGTAATGGGCTTCCCTAATAATCTTCGCTCGCTCGCTTGATGGAATGCATATATGGCCTAGATGGCACAAAAACCCATCCTGAAGATGGAAATTGGTGACAACTATTTTTGTGCCCAACATCTTGTAGGTGTTGGCGAAGTCAGGATCTGTCTCATAGAGATGGGGCCATCTGGAGGTCTCATGACCGTAAGAATCGAGCACTGTGGTGAGTGTTGCGACTAGAGGTCGGCCAAGGAAATCAAAAACTCAATTGGTACTTCTTGTTTTATACTTGATGTTGATATGGAACTGCTGCAACTATGTGGAACACTTCTGATGGAAGTCATTATTCAATTTTCCTTTTGTCTACATGAATTGTAGTGACTTATTATCAGTGCGGATGACTGTCTCCTTCCCGAGAATGAAATGCCTCCACTGGCTTCAGGTTTTCACAATGGAGTACATTTCTTGGTCGTAAGTAGGGTACTTACAGATGACATATGATAGTGTCTCACTATGATAGTCCATGGGGTGGTTGTGCTGAGTGATGATTGTTCCCACAGCATAGTCTAAAGCATATGACTCGATCTCAAAAGGTTATTGCAGGTCAGGGAATGAAATCACCGAGGTGGAGCACAAGTGCTACTTTAGATCATCAAACACTTTCTGTTAGGACATGCCCCACACAAATTTTTCCTTACCACCACCTCTGGTTATTTGGGCAAGGGCCCATGCAATATGGGAGAATCCCAACACAAACCTGCGATAGAAATTGGCAATGCCTAAGAAGCTTCAAAGCTCAGTGAGCGTGGTTGGGGTTGGCCAGTCATGGATGACTTGGATCTTTGCTAGATCCATATGCACACCATGCGCATCAACAATGCAGCCTAGGTAGTGGACTCTGTCCATGTTGAAGGAGCATTTTTCCAAGTTGGCATATAGCTTGTGCTACCGCAAAGTGTGAAGAACCCGTTGAATGTGCTGCAAGTGTTCCACCCAAGTATTGTTGTATATGAGGATGTCATCCAAGTACGCCACTACAAAAGAATTGGTGAAAGGCAGTAAGATATTGTCCATCGGCCTCATGAAATTTGTTGGGACAATTTTCAAACCAAAGGGCATGACCAACCATTCAAAAAGACCTTCTTTTAACTTGAAGGCAGTGTTCCATACATTTGTTTGCTCTATTGGGACCTGATGGTAGCCAAAATTCAAATCAATCTTACTGAAGTATTTGGCTCACTTGAGATGATCAAGGAGATCGTCTATTCAGGGAATCGGGTACCGGTTCCTAACTGTGATTTTATTTAGGGCCCGATAATCAATGCAGATTTGTCAGGTCCCATATTTCTTCTGCACAAGCACGATCACGCTGCCACAAGGCGATGAGTTGGGTCAGATGTGCCCCTTGTGGAGAAGTTCTTGGATCTAACAATGGATCTCCTCATTTTCTAATAGAGAGTCACGATAGACTGCTCCATTGGGTAGCGGTGCTCCAGGGGTCAGATCGATGGAATGCTTGACCTGACAGTGCAGAGGTACCTGACCAGTAGGTGAGGAGAAGATGTCTTTGTATTCTTCCATGGCCTTGTCCACTTGCTTCTGTTGCGTGGAGAGATCAACCGCGAAGGCCATGGATGTGGCTACAATCTTTCCCTCACTCTGAGAGAAAATCACGAAGAATACAAACTTCCCAGTCTGAGAGATGACCTTCCTACATTGCTTGGCAGAGATCAAGGCAATGGCACTAGGTGGGACTACCTCGAGTATCATGTGCAATTTCCTGTTCAAAGTAATAATAACACTGCGAGGCCTATACTTATATACAATGTGACGTTTCCATAAATAAGGTTGGCCCAAAAGAACATAACAAACTTCAAGGGGAGAAACATCACACAATACCTCATCTTTGAATGGCTTAATGTCGTAATACATGCGAAACAGTTGGTTGATGCAAAGATCACTCCCTTGGCGGATCCATTCGATGGTGTATGGTTGTGGGTGCAATGCTGTTAGGAGGGATATCCGCTTGATGACCTACACTAAGATGAGTTTCTTCTGGATACCGCTATAAACGATGAAGTGCAACACAGTTCCTTTCACCCACATCTGTGAATGAAAGAGGCCCTCACCATCATTTGGCTCATCGGGTTCACAAGGCTGGATCTTGGTGGTAGCAACGGTGGAAATAGGTTCCGTGTCAATGATCTGTCTTCCCTTTTCTGGTTCTGAATCAGAGTCGGAACCCACAACTGATTTAGAATATTTCACCTCTTCCACCAATGAATTCTTTGAGAAACAATCAATAATGTTATTCCAGGGGCTCTTATGGAAGTCACACCACTTCCCGGTATCTTTCTTCTTCATTTCGTTGTCCTTCTTTTCTTACGGGTTCGACTGGTTTTCCTGAGGCTGTCCATATTTTTTGTCTTTTGTTCTACAGGTTGTGGCTTCCCTTTCCCTTCTTCTATTGTGAGGGGTTCCTACACCCGAACCACTGTGTCTTTTGTTTAATATTGTGCTCGATTTTGACAGCATATCGATAGGCCACGCCTAAGGGCGAGATGTCCAAAAACTCCATTTCTTCCTGGATCTATCTATGAAAACCACCATGATACTTGCGCACCTGATGTCACTCAAAATATTTGATATCCAACTTGGTGCGCAAGGTATGGAATATATTTGTGAACTCTAGCACTGCTTGGTCCCTTTCTTGCCATAATTTGTGGTCCATTTTGTATACAGGTCGTCATAACTTCCAACAGGGTAGTATTGTTCCTTAATATCATCCTTGAAGGATTCCATGGTAAGTGTGACTATAAATAATGAGGTTTCTTCTGTTTCCTTTTGCTCACAAAAATTCTCCCACTAATCTTTGACATGGGGGATGAATTTGAGGAGCGCAAAAGTAATATTTCTCTATTCGAAAAGTTATGGACAAAAAAATACCCTTCTAGCAAATTCAACTATTTGTCTACAACATCTGCGTCTATCTGACCTTCAAAAATAGGAATATAAAAGTTGATATGTAGCTTGAAGGGGGCGGTGCCTCCGCTCGAGGTATATGTGTCATTTGTTGGCAGTCATCGAAGGATTTATGCAAAGTTGTCCATCGTCTCGTTCCTTTGTCGCTTGAGGGATTCCTCGAGAGACATTTTGAAAGGATCTCCTGTCCCATCATATTTGTTTTCACCCACCATGGAAGGTTTCTTGGGCGTGCGAGGGAAGTTTTCCTCAAGAGAAACAAGCTCAATACCCAACTCTCTATACCCTAACCTCGCCAGGGACATGTACTAAAAAATAACGAGGAGCAGACCGCTTTGATACCATTGATCTAGATTTATGAGAAAAACGAAATGAAAACAAAGATTTATAATATTAACATAGAGACACGTTGAATAACAACAAGGATACAATAAAACCAAACTTCTATTAAATAAGAAATATGCTGAAACTGTAAAATGCATACTGAAACAAGCTTGCTAGAATGGTGGCAGCTTATCTTTGAGAAGAGATGTGATGGCTGCACTCATTCGCAAGAAGATGAGTAAAATGAGGCTTTGAAGGCCTTTTTACAATAAACATGAAATACAAAACACTAGACATCCAAAAACCTAACCCTATGAGATGAAGCGCCAAAAGTCACATGGGCCCCATTGGGGTAAGTTAGTACATCAACTTCCTGGGGTCGTAACTTTTGCATACGATCTTCATTTAGGGTGCACAATAACTCGTTGGAAAGGTATTGATGAGGAGATTCATTTAGGGGGCTCTATTAGATCATTCAAATATCCTTGAGGTTCCTGATAGCAAAAACACGTCGTTTAGGCCCTCAAAATTGCCCCAGAAGTTCAGAAACCGAAAAAATGCTAAAAATAGTAAGTTGCCAAAGAACTGTTTTGAGCCAGTTGGAAAAGGTGGGTGGCCACCAATATCCTCCTGGATCAATCCATATTTACGAGATCTATATTGAGTTCCCATCCACTAATTACATACCTCAAATATACTAATGATTTCTAAGCAAACTCACATTTCTTGAGGTTAGCCAATAGCTAGTGTTTTTTCAGGGTCTCTAACACTTGCATAATATGTGAGATGTGCTCTTCCCAAGTAGATATATAAACCAATATATCATCCAAGTATACTATAACAAATGAATCTAAATATAGGCATACTACATTATTCATCAATCTCATAAATGTAGTTGGTGAATTACATAAGCCAAATGGCATGACCAACCATTCATACAAAATTTTCCTTGTCTTCCAGGTGGTCTTTCAATTGTATTATTATTTGAAATGTACCTGGTGGTATCCTACTTTTAGATCCAACTTGGTGAAGTATTCAGTGTGTTGCAACTAATCTAACAAATCATTGATCCTAGATAAAGGGTATTGATTCTTGAGTGTAATCTTGTTTAAAGTTTTGTAATCGATACACATCCGCCAAGTCCCATCTTTGTTGGGTAATATAATGATAGGTGACCCACAAGGTGATGTGTTCAATCGAATCACTCCATGCTCGAGCAACTACTGTAACTTCTTCTTCACTTCATTTGCTTCCAGAAAAAACTCTCCATATAGCCCAATATTCGACAACAGGGAGTCTAGCAATAACTATATTTCTTGCTCCACTTCCCTCTTGGGTGGTATCCCTTTAGGTTCCTAGAACACTCCTATGTATTCCTATAGAAAATCCTCCAACTGATTTTGTTTTTCTT
>ML841581.1:0-30239 GCA_009831015.1 Picea engelmannii | reverse complement strand
TCTAGCTTGAGTACGCAAACTCTTTCATCTTGGATAGAAGTTTTACCAAAATGTCTGCTTATCTGCTCATCTATGGAGATATGTATTGGAGAATCATTTTCTCCTTTCTGGACTTCATCATGGATAATGTAATGCTTGATTTCGATTGTACTTTAGTCTGGAACACTGTGAAGGCTTCATGTAGATCTGAACAATAGAGTATATCATAGTTGGAACGCTTGAACATATCTATGTGGCACTTCTTCTGTCATCGTGAGATCTGATCTACTGAGTAGTCATCTTGATGTTATAGGAAATCTTCACCACGCTTCTTCTGTGCATTGGAGATTCTCCATCAAGTTATCTTCTTCTTATCTGCATACATGAGTCTCTTTCTGGTATGCCTCAAAGTCTTGAGATTTCTTTTCATATGCTCTTTATTCAATTTCTCTGGAGAACATTCTTTGCATTCATCTGATGTAGAACTCCAACTCATGGATGTTGCGGATGATATAATGACTCATGTAGAGATAAGTCTGGTTTACTGGAACAAGTAATCATCATAGTCTTCTCTCTCCATTTGGGAGAACCTCTAGTTCTAGGTCTCGTAATGCTTTTAAGTATTCTATACACTGTTCTTCATCACGACTTCAAGTTCTTCTGCTTGATTGCTTTTATTGAGTTCATATCAGGCTGGTAATCTTTTGGTTCTTAATATTATGACTGGTTGTTCTGGATTTTCTTTCTTTCTTGGAATCTTCATGTTTTTCTTTAGTTCTCGGGTCCATGGAGTTTCTTATAGATTCCATGCCCTAGAGATTCCATTTCTTCCTTTCATCATAAGATCACGAATCTTGATGGACAACCAGGAATACTTTAAGGCTTCTCTTCGAAGAAGTCTTCTTCTGCGGTTGAACTGAATACGTACTGTCTTTTCATGGCTGCTACCATGGATATATATATTTCATCATCTTCAATGGATCATAGGATTAGCTCCCTCCTAACCCTTGCTTCATGTAAGAGTGCATATAATTGACTCCCTCCGTCTGATAGAGTCCATACTTCCATCTGCATCCTTATTGTCTTCTGCAATATATAATTGGCTTTCTTGTCTAACAGAGTCCACGCTTCTGTTTTGTTGTCTTCTACAAAACGTCATAAGTCTTTTTCCAATTTCCTCTTGATTGCTGACTTCTTTCTGTCTTTGCTTCTACTAAGTTTCTTCATGTTTGATTCGACTTATCTTGCAATAGCTTCCACATTATTTGTATTTCGTTCTTTCATGTGTATTATCTAATGATAACTCTTTTTATCTTGTTTGTTCTTCCATAGGTATAGTTCTTCTTGGAACACATTATCTTCCAAGAGATAGATATACAATATATGTACAAAGACGATGCAAACAAGAAATGTACAATAATATTAACAATTATCTTATAGATAACATTGTAAAGAGCTATAGGGTGAAACTTAATTGGCATTTCTGCTCCGTTTTCCTTCTGTATGAGAGTGAGGAAGGTGGAATTGAAGGTAGTCAACACTTTCCTTGTTCTACTAGAATCCTCCACAATTGCCAACACTTCATCTTTAACCATGTCCCAACATGCATGAAAGAAGTTAGTTGTGAAAATAATCCAGGTGGATATTGGTGGCCACCCACTTGTTCCAACTAGCTCATTTTGTCAGTTTTTAGTTCAACACATTCTTCTGTACTTCTTTGTAATTATGGGTTCTACACTTCCGGGGCTGTCTGAAGCCCTACACATCTTCCAAGTGGATATTGGTGGCCTCCCACCTAATCCAACTGGCTTATTTTGTATGTTTTTATGTCAGCACTTCTTGTTGTACTTCTAGGGTCGTTTTGGGGCCCTAAATAGTGTTATTCTGGCTCGCCACAGTCAAACTGTAGATGGAGTTAGAGTTTGACAACGTAATGCGTAGTTCTCAAAAAGACCTTTCCAATGGGCTATCACGTGCCTAAAACAAAGATCGTATGCAAAAGTTATGATCCCGAGAAGTTAATATACTAACTTTGCCCAAACTGGGCCCACGTGACTTTTGGCGTTTCATCTCCCAGGGTTAGGTTTTTGGATGTCTAGGGTTTTGGAATTCCTGTTTAACATAAAAAGGTCTTCAGAGCCTCATTGTAATCATCTTCCGGCGAATGAGCTTAGCCGTCACATCTCTTCTCAGAGATAAAGTTGCCACCATTCTAGCGACTCTTGCACTCTGTATTTTTACAGTCTCTTTACAATTCTTTCATTAATAGAAATCAAATATTGTTGTATTTCTTTGTTTCTGGCAATTTTCATGAGTGTTTTATCGTAATATCTCTGCTTTCATTTCGTTCCAAACATAATCCGGATCAGTGGTATTAGAGCGACCTGCTCTTCATTTATTTTGCTTCGTGCATGTTCCCAACAAGATCTGGGTATAAGAAGTTGGGACTCGAACCAATCGAGCCATTGCAATATCGGTTGCGCCGAGCCCGACAAAAACCCATGGGGGAAGAAAAGAAAGATGATGGAGTAGGATATCCTATTAAAATGTTGCTCGAGGAATCCCTCGCGCGACAAAGGAACGAAATGATGGACAAATTTGCGTAGATCCTTTGACGACTGCCCGCATGAGAAGCATCTTCATCACACGACCATGCAACCCCCTTCAAGGTACAGGTAAATTTTGATATTCCCATATTTGAAGGTCAGATAGATGCAGATGCCTTAGAAAAATGGTTAAATCTATTAGAAGGTTATTTCTCTGTTCAAAATTTTTCCGACAGGGAAAAGATCACCTTCACACTCTTCAAGGCTCTCCCCCATGTCGAACATTGGTGGGAAACTTACTGGGAGAAAAGTTCCACAGAGAAATCTGGAATATATGGGGCCGAGCACACTTGGGATTTTTTGTGGATGTGGTCAAAGAACAATACTATCCTGGTGATAACTATGAAGACCAGTACATGAGATGGACCACACTACGACAAGAGAAGAGCCAAACAGTGCCAGAGTTCACAAATAATTTCCATACCTTGCGCACCAAGCTGGGTATCAAAGACTCCGAGTGACATTTGGTTCTGAAATACCATGGGGCTCTACATAGGTACATCCAAACTGAAATGAATTTCTTAAACATCTCATCATTAAGAGCTGCTTATCGATATGCTCTCAAAATCGAGCAGAAATTTAGGCACTAGAACAAATGGGAATTTGGGTCTGCAAATCTGCTACAACCAAAGCATGGTAAGGACGACCCTAACCAACAACCTCCAGACAACCAGTCCAAGACATATGACAAGAAGCGTAAAGGAAAGACAAAGAATGACACTGGGAAGTGGTGTTACTTCCAGAAAAGTCCCTGGCACAACTTCGATGAATGTCACTCGAAATAGTCATTGGTGGTCGAGGTCAAAGACACAGAGCCAAACCTTGATTCAGAATTTGATCCAGAAAATATTGAAAACAAACAGATCATCGATGCAGACCCCACTGCCACTGTCGCGACCACAACAATTCAACTAGAAGAATCAATAGATCCTGAAGAGGGGGGGCGCCAACCATACAACATCGGTTGGCTTCACCGGGGATGAGATCTCTGTGTCAGCCAACAGTGTCTCTTGTCCTATGGCATCCAACCCTTCAAGGACGAGGTAATGTGTGATGTTTCTCCTCTTGATGTGGTTTTTGGCCAACCATATATGTGGAGACGTCATGCTGTCTATGAGTCTAGACCTCGTAGTGTCATTATTACTTTGGGAGGTCAACTCTATGTTGAAATAATGTAACTGCAAAGAGTATTCTTATTATTATTTGATATATTATTCATCGGATCAATCCCCATTGTGGATTGATCTTGTCGGCTATTGTAATATGACCAAATCCCCTTTTGCGGATTGGTCAAATGTTAATTATAATAGACAGAATAAGAAGTCGGCCCCAATAGATATTAAAGAGGCCCTGGAATGTAATTAAGGTGGTTACAACCACCCAGTGGGAGAAGTCGACCCTGCCAGTGAAGAGACACTTCACACGTGCCAGTCTAATATAAATAAGGAGGCTAGCGCCTCACTTAGACACACAACTCACTTGCTCATTGAGAGACAAGATTCAGATCTGCTGTTGGAGAAGGAGAGAGAGAGTGGCGCATATCTGGGAGAGGACTTTCTGTATTAGTTTAAGAGATCTCTTGGCATTGTATTGGCTATCTATATTAAGGAAGTTTTGCTGGGTTTTCTTCCCCTACAGGGTTTCCCAGGATAAATGCTGTGTCTCTTGTGATTGTGTATTCCTCAGGGATCTTGGATTATGCTATTGTTATCTAATGAAATGCAAACAACTATAATAATGGCTTAAACATTAGCATGGTATCAGAGTCAAGCTGAAGGAAACATCTTTCACAAGTGAAAAACGTCACTATTTCCGTACATGAAAATTATGGCTTTTTGATGGTGAATCTTTTCAGCCCCAAAACCATCTAGAAAAGTGTGCCCTCCCCTAAGGATCAGTTTGACACTCTCAGTGCACCTTTTCAGTGGCTAGATCTCCTGGAAAGTGAAACCCTAGTTTCACAAAGTACCAGAAGTACCAGAAAACCAGTGTACCAGAAGTACCAGAGTACTAGAGGTACCAGAAGCATCAGTTCGGAAATCCGCATATCAAATTTGGAGGAGCAAAAGTTGGATTTTCTTAGATCCAAACACACCAGGCTACTCGCCTTAGCCAAGCGCACCTCCTGGTAAGTTTAGATTTTGATTTTAAGCACTTTCATTTTCGGTCGTTTTCCTAGCTCCAGGTAAAGATGTCTGCAAGTGTTAAGCTTGTTGACAAGTTAGAAGGAGTGGAAAACTTTCATGCCTGGAAGTATAGGATTGGCCTCATTCTTGAAGAGAATGACCTAGAAAGATTCGTCAAAGAAGAAGTACCGAAACCCGTCGATGCTGCAGAAAAGGCAAAGCATCAAAAGGACACAATAAGGGCCAAAAAAATCATTGCAGATTCAATCAAAGACCACCTGATTCCTTATGTGTCATCTAAGAAGACTCCGAAAGAAATGTTTGATGCCTTGACCAGACTATATGAAGGAAATAACATAAACTGGAAGATGAATCTTAGAATTCAACTGAAGAATACAAGGATGTAGAAAGGAGAAATGATTTAGGAATAATTCTCCAGAATCTCAGAATTCAAAGAACAGCTAGAAGCTATTGGAGATACCATAGACAAATATGAACTCATAATGACGGCCCTAAATGGTCTCATAAGACCTTGGGTTGCTTTCATCCAAACAATATGTACCAGAACGGAGAAACTGAAGTTTGATAATCTATGGGAAGAATGCATCCAAGAAGAAACAAGAGTAGCGAATCGTGAAGCGTTACTAGCAAGAGATGATGATCAAGCCCTAGCTACTCACACCAAAGGAGGAAGGAAGAAACCCTACTTCCAAAAGGAGACTCATAAAGAGCCTCAATAGTCAAACAAATTCAATCATAAAGAATCTCATCCAAGGAGATTTCAGAGGAAAGGACAACAAAATGAAAGAGACTACTCATCTGTACAATGCTATCATTGGGGATGGGACACATTGCAATTTTTTTTCCAGCCAGACAAGAAGAATACTATAGAAAACATACGAGGCTCCATGCCCATGTAGTCGAAGATGAAGAGCCACCCGCAAAGATGATAAGAGAGAAGATCAAAGACCATGTCTTGATCTTAGCCCTCTCAGGATCTGTAACACCTGGAGTGGACACTTGGCTCATTGATAGTGGTGCATCCAAGCACATGACGTGACAAAGAAACATTCTCTATTGTTTATCAGAAAAGAAGTTTTCTCAGAAAGTGACACTTGGAGATGATTACCGATATCCCATCAAGGGAGTAGGAGAATCAAACCATAAACTGAATTTAGGGAATTCACTAAAAATGAAGGACATACTATATGTACCAGGCTTGAAGAAGAACCTACTCTCCATTTCAGCTTTAGAAAAGAAAGGCTTCAGAGTTGCCTTTATAGATGGAGAAGTTCTTATGTGGTCTAAAGGAGAAACCTTAAATGAAGCTATCATAATTGGAAATGAAGAAAATGGCTTGTAGAAGCTAAAGGGTCACTCAGAGGCTGCCATGACCCATGCCATTGAAAACTCATGTGAACTTTGGCATAGAAGGTTAGCCCACATCAACTACAAGGCACTACCATACATATGCAAAGTGGTCACAGATTTACCAGAACTCAAAGGTGACCATAAAGGCGTATGCAATGGATGTGCACAAGGGAAGAACATCAAGAACCCGTTTCCGAAGAGGGACAACAAGACAGAGGGAGTCCTAGAACTCATCCATTCAGATATATGTGGCCCAATGCCATCATCCTCCATTAGCGGGTATGTATATTATGTATCATTCATTGATGATTACTCTCGTAAAACCTGGATATATTTCTTGAAAACTAAATATGAAGTGTTTAACAAGTTCAAGGAATTCAAAGCCTTGATAGAGAATCTTTCTGAAAGGAAGATTCAGATACTAAGGTCAGATAATGGAGGAGAATATACCTCAAAAGAGTTTGTGAACTTCTGCAAAGATGTTGGGATCAAGAGGGAACTCACTACTCCCTATAATCCCCAACAAAACGGTGTAGCTGAACGAAGGAACATAACCATACTGGAAGCTGTGAAGACTATGATCCATGATGAAGATCTTCCTATGTGCTTATGGGCAAAAGCAATAATGGCAACTGTTTATGTGCAGAACCGATTGTCCCATAGTGCACTTGAGCTCAAGACACCGGAAGAGATGTTCACCGGAAAGAAGCCACAGGTAAGCCATCTCAAAATATTTGGCTGTCCAGTGTTTATTCATATACCTAAAGGAAAGAGAAACAAGTTGGACCCTTCAGGAAAGAAGGGAATATTTGTGGGATACTGTGAGGTCTCCAAGGCCTTCGAAATCTATATATCAGGTCAACATCACATTGAGATTAGCAGGGATGTGACCTTTGATGAAGATGAAGTGCACAAGAAATCTAAACTATTCCAGCTTGAAGAAGTATATGAAGAGGAACTCGTAATCCCCAATACTACAATGCGGGAGGTTCCCAGAGCTGCAGAACCAGTGAGGGAAGTCGTAACTTCCCCTGATGAGGAACTTCTAGAAGACCATGATATAGTAGAAGTGCAAGAACCTCCTTAGATGGCGATCCTCCATAAAAGAAAGCCATCTTGGGCTAGAGAGCTTATTCAAGATGGAGAGAAGTACGATGTTCCCCAAGGAACTACGAGACAGGTGAAAAGAGCAAAGACATTCTCCAATTATACGGCTTTAATGTGTGATCTCCTAGAAGAGGAGCCTACCTGCTTTGAAGAAGCCATTCAGAGGAAAGAATGGGCAGATGCCATGACAGAGGAATACCAATTCATAATGAAGAATGAAGTATGGGAAATAGTTCCCAGACCGAAGAATAAAGATGTGGTATCCTCCAGATGACTCTTCAAAATAAAACATGCTGCTGATGGAAGTATTGAGAAGAACAAAGAAAGATTTGTCGCTCGTGGCTTTTCCCAGAAGGAAGACATTTAATATGAAGAGACATTTGCTCCTGTGGCCAGATACACTTCGATCAGAACCATCATAGCTCTTGTAGCTAAGATGAAGTGGAAGCTGAACCAGATGGACATGAAGATATCTTTTCTAAATAGTGTCATCGAAGAGGAAGTGTATATAGAGCAACCTTAAGGATTTGAGGTTGAAGACAGGAAGTCTCATGTCTGTAGATTGAGGAAAGCCTTATACAGATTGAAGCAAGCTCCTAAAACTTGGTATGGTCATATAGACAGTTTCTTGACAAGCTTAGGCTTTACCAAGAGTAAAGCAGACTCTAACCTCTACTTCAAAATCATGAACAATGAGCCAATAATCTTACTTCTATATGTGGATGACTTATTCTTAACTGGAGAAGAAAAACTCATCACTGAATGTAAAAAGAGACTTTCCTCGGAATTTGAAATGAAAGACCTTGGCCTAATGCATTATTTCTTAGGTCTTGAGCTATGACAAAGTCTTGAGAAGATCTTCCTTAACCAAGGGAAGTACACGGTTGAAATCTTGAAGAGATTCAACATGTTGGAATGCAAGCCCATGAATACACCCATGGAAGCAAAGCTGAAGCTACTAGTCGATACTTCGTCAGAGTTTATTGATGCCACACTGTACAAACATATTATTGGATCGCTTATGTACCTGACAAACACCAGACCAGACATTTGTTTTTCCATGAACACCTTGAGTCAGTTTATGGTAGAACCCGGATGTGTTCACCTAGTGGCCGCAAAACATGTGATGAGGTACATTAAAGGTACAATAGATTATGGTCTCAGCTATGATGGAGATCATGATTTCACATTGAGTGGATATACTGATGCAGATTGGGCAGGAAGTGTTTCTGACAGGAAAAGCACTTCAGGATGCTGTTTTAGTTTGGGATCAGCTATGATCTCGTGGCAGAGTAGGAAGCAATATAGTATTGCTCTCATCAGAATACATTGCTGCATGTTCTGCCAGTTGCGAAGCTATGTGGCTTCGAAAGTTGCTGACCGACCTATTTGACTTAGAGATGAGAGCAACCTTGATTCTATGTGACAACCAGAGCTGCATAAAGATGACAGAGAACCCTGTATTCCATGACAGGTCGAAGTACATATAGATCCGTTATCATTACATCCGTGACATGGTGTAGAGAGGAGCCTTAAATCTCCAGTACATTAGCATGGATGAACATGTTGCTGACGTGTTGGCCAAGACCCTATCTCGTGTGAAGTTTGAGTACTTCCGAGATAAGCTTGGCATAGTCCGAAAGGACCTTCCTCGAAAGGGGGAGTAGTTGCTGTGTTCCTTGCTTCTGACCTAGTTGTCAGACGTAAAGAAAGATGAGATGTGTACCTTGCTTTCGACCTGATAGTTGTGACGTAAAGCAAGATGATGTGTGACTAGTACTATGCTTCCGGATGTATAGCTGCGACGTAAAGCAAGTCTAGTTCCCTGCTTTCAACTTGATGGTTGTGACGTAAAGCAGGATGTGTACCTTGCTTCTGATCTGATGGCTGTGACGTAAAGCAGGATGATATGATGAGACTATCACAGAGCTTCCGACTGGATAGCTATGACGTAAAGCCAGTCTAGTATTCTGCTTCCGACCTTATGGTTGCAATGTAAAGCAGGACGAGTATCTTGTTTCCAGCTTGAGTGCTATGACGAAAGCAAGACGATGAGATAATATTAGTAATGTGACTCCAACTTGATAGCTGTGACGTAAAGGCAGTCTAGTATCTTGCTTCCAGCTTGAGTGCTGTGATGTAAAGCAAGGCATTGAGATGAGACAAGTACTGAGCTTCCAGCTTGACAACTGTGACATAAAGCCAATCTTGTATTATGATGAGCCAACCTTGTGTTGTGATGATGATGATGCATCATTTTTTTTACTAAAACATATTGATGCAGATGATGATGGCATTCCTTGTGAATGACGATGCTGTTGATGAAGAAAACTTCCGATGATTTATAGATACGCCAGTCAGTGTTCCAAGATGATATTGATGATGCTATCCTCTCACCCACTTGATGTTGTTGATGATGTTGTCCTCTCTCTCTCTCGCATGATGCTGCTGAAGAATACCCTTCTTGTTAAGGGGGAGTGTTGAAATAATGTAACTGCAAAGAGTATTCTTATTCTTATTTTATATATTATTCATCGGATCAATCCCCATTGTGGATTGATCTTGTCGGCTATTGTAATAGGACCAAATCCCCTTTTGCGGATTGGTCAAATGTTAATTATAATAGGCAGAATAAGAAGTCGGGCCCATCAGATATTAAAGAGGCCCCATAATGTAATTAAGGTGGCTACAACCACCCAGTGGGAGAAGTCGGCCTTGCCAGTGAAGAGACACTTCACACGTGCCAGTATAATATAAATAAGGAGGCTAGTGCCTCACTTAGACACACAACTCACTTGCTCATTGAGAGACAAGTTTCAAATCTGCTGCTGGAGAAGAAGGAGAGAGAGAGTGGCGCATATCTGTGAGAAGACTTTTTGTATTAGTTTAAGACATCTCTTGGCATTGTATTGGCTATCTATATTAAGGAAGTTTTGCTGGGTTTTCTTCCCCTAGAGGGTTTCCCAGGATAAATGTTGTGTCTCTTGTGATTGTGTATTTCTCAGTGATCTTGGATTATGCTATTGTTATCTAATGAAATGCAAACAACTATAATAATGGCTTAAACATTAACACTCTATAGGATACCAGAGGTAGTTCTGACTACTGCTCCACCAAAATAGTGCCGCAAGGTAATCTCTCATATTGCAAAATTCGTCCTCTTCAGAGTCTATTTAAACGATGCACAAAAGACCGTTACAACCACTGCAGGCTCAAAACCTTCTATCCAACAAAAACAAATTGTTTCTTCACCTACAATGGTGCCTACACAATGCCTCATCAAACCTAGAGACAACAGATTGGTGGAGCATATTCAACCCTGCCAACAATAGGCTTGTGATAGTCTTCCACAAACCAAGCAACATAACTTCTCCAACAAAGCACACAACTCACCAATATTGAGATTCAGAAAATGCTTTCCTCTCTTCCCTGGGCACTCAACGCAATGGAGACCATTGCTTCCTAAGGGGGGATGATTGATTGAGGTGGATATTGGTGGCCACCCACCTGTTCCAATTGGCTCCTTTTGTTAATTTTTAGTTCAACACGTTCTTCTGTACTTCTTTGTAATTGTGGGTTCTACACTTCTAAGGTTATTTGAAGCCCTACACATCTTCAAGGTGGATATTGGTGGCATCCCACCTAATCCAACTGGATTATTTTGTATGTTTTCATGTCAACACATCTTGTTGTACTTCTAGGGCCATTTTGGGGCCCCAAACAATGTTATTTTGGCTCGCCACAATCAAACTATAGACGGAGTCAAAGTTCGACGGTGTAATGTGTAGTTCTCAAAAAAACCTTTCCAACGGGCTATCACCCGCCTAAAACAAAGATCACATGCAAAAGTTATGACCCCGAGAAGTTAATGTACTAACTTACCTAACGAGACCCACATGACCTTTGGTGTTTCCTCTCCTAGGGTTAGGTTTTTGGATGTCTAGGGTTTTGGCATTCCTGTTTAACATAAAAAGGCCTTCAGAGCCTCATTGTAATCATTTTCTGGCGAATGAGCGTAGCCGTCACATCTCTTCTCAGAGATAAAGCTACCACCATTCTAGCGAGTCTTGCACTCTGTATTTTTATAGTCTCTTTACAATTCTTTCATTAATAGTAATCAAGTATTGTTGTATTTATCTGTTTCTTGCAATTTTCATGAGTGTTTCATCGTAATATCTTTGCTTTCATTTCGTTCCAAACATAATCCAGATCATAAACTGTCAGGTCCTGGAGCTTTGCCTCCTTCCATCTGCTTGACCACTTCTTCCAGTTCAAGCATTTCCACCGTCCTCATAAGTAACTCATTTTGTTTCTGTTTAACCAATGCAGGAATGTGACGAGTCACTTGATCAATAACTCTCTCCCCATCTTGAGGCAGTTCCTCCAACAAGTCATGAAAGAAAACATTAAGGACCTATTCAATTTCACCCTTAGTTTCCATTAAATGAACATTTCCATCCTTCAACCTGACTATCTTGTTCATTTTTCAGTGTTGAACAACTGCTCATTGAAAGAATCTTGTATTTCGATCTCCCTCTTTTAACCAATGGTTGTGTGATTTTTGTTTCCAGAGCATTTCCTCTTTACTTTCTCTGTTATCCAATTCCATCGACAACCCTATTTCCTTTTCCCTCAACTCATCCGTAAAACCCATATCCATTGTCGCGAGTTTCAGCTCCTTCCACTGATGCTCCAAGCATTTATTCTCTAGGAGAATGTTTCCGAATGATTCTCTATTCCAACTCTTCACTTTTTCCTTTATAAACTTCAAATTTTGTTGAAATTGATACATTAGGGTGCCTCTTGGTGGTTCAAATGTGGCCCACCATTGCTTGACCAACCCTTGGAAGTCCGAGCAGGAAAGACAAAACTACTCAAAGAGAAAGGGTCGCCTGAGATGCTCCCCAACTCATCTCCAACATAGACATATAGGCCAATGGTCAGAGCTTGCAGAAGGTAACACAAGATCTGATATTCCCCCCCGTTAGAATGGACTCTGAAACCAAAAATCTATCCAATTTGGACGCTATATGCCTATCACTTGACCTTTTGTTATTCCAGGTAAAAGGACTATTTGTGGTTTTGATATCTATAAGATTCAAAGAGTCAATGGTGTCTCCAAATCTGTCATTGATGTTGTTCAAAAGCCTGAGGCCTCCCTTCTTCTCCTCCAAGCTTCAAATAAGGTTGAAATCTCCTCCAATAACCCAATGTCTATGTCCCACTTACATTCCTAACCTCCCCAAAGAGTCCAAGAAGGCTTGTTTTTGGGGAGCTAGATAAGGACCATACACATTTGATAAAATACCCTTAACATTCGTGCCTATTGTTAGCGCCGCCATTTTTCTTTCCATTTAGAGTCTGTTTTTAGTCGCGTTGTGACCCATGCGCCCAAACATGTGAAGTCAGGTACGTAGCACCGTGGGGTCGAAGTTAGCAAGTGACCAGTTAGCCCTTGGAAACAGGAAGGGATGTTAGAGTTGAAACATGCGCAAGTGGTATGGGTATGTATTTTCCAAAGAGTCGAGTCCTGTTAAGAAATCTCTCTCTACGTGCCCCAGGTCGAGTCAAGTAGTTAATGGAAGTCGCATCGGCAAGTGCAACAACTATTATGAGTTCATGAAGGCCGAGGGAATGAAAAATCACGACGTTTGTATCATGCATGCCCTGCAAACATTATCGCCTGTGTTCTACACGTGGGGATGTGCCATGGAAAATATGCAATTTGATTCAAAACATGTCGTCTCCATGAATTCACTGTTCTCCAACACGATTCCTCCTTCTGCCTGACTCGTTATAAATTTCAGATGCTTGACACCCATTTCAATCGTGAAACCAGGCTCACACTCTGTTTGCAATTTCCCTTGCCAATGTAGGTTGATGAAATTTCCCTCCCTGTGCATTTGCCGGATACACCGCGTGCATAATACAATCTGGCCGTGCCATGGCAACCTCCCAAAGCATAAGGAAAGGCGCACAGAGCAACAAAATTGCCAGGTCCCAACCCCAAAACGACTGAGATTCGTTGTCACCTACATCAGGCATTCCCAAGGACGCGAAAGGAGTTATTCCTTTACCCACAGAGACGATCAGATCAAATCACGCAGAACCTGAAGCGGAAAGACTTGCGCAGGGAGGAAAGACAGTAGAAGTCTCGTTTCCCCAACAACAAATACCTCAGAGAAGGGGCAGGCCAAGGAAGAACAAGGAAGCTGAGGAAGCCCGAGTTTCAGAAGAGCCGCATGCCAAATCAGTGGTTGAAGAACTACTCATGCGCGCCATCCGGCTGGAGCCCGCTGGAGGATCGGGCCACAAAAGGAGCAGAACAAGGGAAATGGATACCACAGGAGCGAATGATCAAGATCCATCTCAACAATTAAAGTAGGCAAAACTGGCTATCCTTGAACTCTACAAGGAAAACATGGAGTTGAGGCGACAACTAGCGACAAATACTATGGAAGCATCAACAATGCAAGGTCGTGAAGGGAACGTGGCATGGTTGAAAAGACAACTTAGAGAGACGCAAGACACCATTGTACAACTGCGTGAAGCATAGAGGCTGTCAGAAGAAAGGCATACAAAGCATTCCAGAGAATGTGAACCGACCGAGAAGGAAGCCCACACGACGCTCACTAATGTGCAGAAAGAACAATTTTAACTGGTGTTCGTCTCTACATCTGCAAACATAAGATAAATTTTGGCAGTTTTGAAGGACACGTTTCCCTAAAGCACTCTAACATTTTGATAATGACCATGACACTCAATCAACCACTTGATGTGCACATTTTTCCTAGCAAATGAGCACGCGACATAAATCAAATCCGTTATAGCAGATAGCGAGTTCCTGGTAGACACCTGTCCGCTCAGACATCTGATCGAAGGGAAACACTGACACATCTGTTCCTCATATCGAGACCCGACCGATGATCAGATCCTCATGGAAAATTCACGAACAATCATGTGTAAATAGACGTGATTATTGTCTATTTTTGGAAAGTGTCATGCAAAGAGTCTTTAATGCATACTACTCAGTTTCGTAGTTTTTAGGGCCAACAGTTAGAAAGCAGGGTAGCCCAAGTGAGGCCCTCGTTTATATATTTCATCTTTTCGATGTAAACCAGGTTGGTTGGAAAAATTGGTAAACGATAACTATTGTATGCAATTTGAGTTTTTGACCGAAACTTAATGCAAAGGTCCTGCAACTTGATGAAAAGATTCTAATTGGAGCAATCAGATGTATTGTTCCTCTTTCTTTGCGTATGTGCTTCATGTCATCTTTATTCATATATTTTTCTATCAATTTCAGAACGAATTTTTGAACCTGTGGATTCGCTGCACAACGCCCCTTGTTCGCGCCACTTGGACAAAACGTTTTCTTCTAAAATCTAACTCCGAATTCGCCCGCAGCGGTGCTCCGAGTTACTTCTTGTTTTTCTCCCCCACCACACTTTATGATTTTACAATGAATATTGTTGCTCGCTTAGTCTTATCCTCTCAAGTCCAGTTATCGAGTCATTTGTCTCCGTCATTTCCTCGAATCGACTCCATAGCCCATCTCTTACTTTCTTGCGCCAATATAACCAGAACCCATTATATCAAAGGTGTTGAATCTAGCCACTGTTTTTAAAATCCATATCCCACGCGGAGACCACGCCCCCCGAGAGAGCCCTCTCCAGATCCAAAAGGCTAGTTTCAGGTCTCAAAGTTGGTTGAAAAATTTACCTTCGTCGTCCGTTTATCAGCGGAACAAATTTACAAAGTGCTAACATTCTGGCGCTGTTGCTGGGGACGAAATTGAATAGATTTTCCCTGGGAGAACAACTAACGTTGTAGTTTGACCCCTGGGGGTAACAGAGGGACAAACATCTGTACCGGATAAAACCCTTACCCTAACGACTCCAGTCCAAAAGACCAGTAGCTCCAAGTAGCGCAGTTCAGGAACCCTGGCTCCGAAGACGATCTATACTAGAGCAAATCCTAACCCAAACCCTACAAAGTTGTGTACGACCCCGAGAAGATTCTGTGCATGACTAGAGAGAAAGCACCGAACCTGTTCTACTACCTGGGAAAAATATTGTCCTTACCCAAATACGACGCGCAAAGCATCGACAACCTTGAGTTTGACGAATTATTCGAGCAAACCCTTTTCAGGTCTAAGTCGGAAACTAGCTTGGACGAGACTGTTTTCGACCCAAAGAAATTCCAAGCCCTTATATCAAATAATATCAGTCAAAATCCGAATCCTCCCGAAGCCATGGCCGCCAGATTCGCCCCCCTCATCCTGCCAACCCAACTACATGACTTGCCTCAGAATTACAGCTAGAGAATCAGTCTCTACGACGCTGAAGGAAGTGTTTCCACCTAGAGGCACCTGGACTTGTTTAATGATTTCGTCGACCTAGAGGAGGTGGACTATGCAGACGCAAAAATGAAGTTGTTTGCACAGATCCTTTCGGGAGATGTAAGAAAATGGCTCAAAGCCCTCCCACCCGTGAGCATTCAAGACTTCGCCGCATTCGAGACGTCTTTCCTAAATAAATGGGGGGATAAGAAAAACCCTTTGCAACTGTTAACACAATACAATAATATGAATAAAGCAATGGAAGAGACAGTGCATGAATTCTCATCCCGTTTCTTGAAGGTGTACGACTCAATGCCTGTAGAAGTCAAGCTGCCCCCCAGGGTTACGCAGTTGCGGTACGCGACTCCTTCGACAATGATTTCGCCCTGTTGTTAAGAGAAAGAAGATCAACAAACCTAGACGCTATAATGAGTAACGCTACCGAGGTCGAAGTAAACATGATGGCGTCTGGGAAGATCAAACAGAGATTCAACAGAGGAGATAAGAAGCCTAAAGGAGATGCATAACCGTTGACATCTCAGTCCTCAGATGAAAAGGTTGACTTGATGATGAAGACAATGGAGAAAGTGATGGAAAGAATGTCCATGGGAAATAGCCCCGCTGCCCGAGAATAGAACGACCCCCATCCCAGAAATCAGAACCTCAAAAAGGGTCAAGTTCCTCAGATCAGACAGAGGGAACCAAGGGAGCAAAGAGATCAAGGAGACCATCACACAAGGCCTCCATTCCAAAACAACTACATGGACGAAGACTTTGACTAGGCGTTCGAAGACCAGATGCATTGTTGCGACGACAAAAACCCGCGCGTGTTCTTGACATAGAGCGAGCATGATCGATACATGAGAAAAAATGACGACTTCATGTTGGAGACGGACGATGATATGATACTCGAAATGGATGATGCGTCTTCTTGGGAGACATAGGAGTTTAGAAAATGCTATCAGAACGCCATCATGCAGTTCCAGAAGAAATATAACCTCCGGAGCAAAGACGCGCCTGTCGATCTGCAACAAACGAACCCCTTAAGGAAACCTCCAACGGACACCCCTTCCACAAGCTGACAGAAGCTGGACAACCCGCCCAAGGGCGTAGCTGAAAAGACAAAGTCAAAGGAGGAGGCCCTAAGGAAAGCCCTGGAAACAAGTGAGGAAGCGGGAAAAGAGGTAGAGAAAGTCTATCCCCCTTTCAATTTTGAACATGAGATGGACAAAATCAAAATCTCTATCCCATTCAACTAACTTATTAGAAAAGGTGAGTATCGGGAGCAAGTCATTAAAACACTGAAAATGGGAGGGACCCCTGATACTTTGAATATCCAAGATGACCACCCCACTATCCTTTTTGGTCCGCATGTTGAAGAGACAAATGATACCGAGGACGTCCCTCCATTCTACGTCAGTTTAAAGGTCCATCACATGAACATGCATAATGCCATGCTAGATTTCAACACGTCGCACAACCTCATGCCAAAGGTTATCATGGATGAATTGGGTTTGGATATCACCAGGCCATACAAAGACCTTTTTTTCTTTTGATTCAAGGAAAGTCAAGTGTTTGGGCCTCATCAAAGACCTAGTTGTGTCGTTGGATCAAATCCCCTCAAAGAACATGGTTATGGACGTAGTCGTCGCGGACATACCCCCAAAGTTCGACATGCTGCTATCAAGGTCGTGGGATGCGAAGTTAAAGGGCACTTTGCAGATGGATATGTTGTATGCCACCATCCCTGTTTTTGGCCATGACAGACGACTGTACAGAGAAGTGCTGCTAAAATACATGGTTAGCAGCAAGACACAACCAAATAACCATCCTATATACGCCATCAACACTGAGGTTGGTTGTTTTATATTCTACAATGACCTAAGTTTTGAAGAGGAAGAGCCGACAACCATCATGACAACTCACGAGAAAACCGTGCAGGAAATGATAGAGTGCACCGACCTGAAAGACCGTGCGGAAAACGGGGTGTGGAACATGAGTTTCGACGATGCAGTCAACAAATAAGGGGACGGTGCCGACGTATGGATAAGCCCTCCTGAGGTTGGCACAGAGTTGTGTTCATACAAAAATCGCGTTCGAATGTACAAACAACATGGCTGAGTATGAAGCACTAATCTTGGGCTTACAAGTTTTGAAAGAATTGAGCGCACAGAGGATAATAGTGCGTGGAGATTCCGAGCTGATCATAAATCAGGTAAAGGGCGTATATCAGACCAAACACCCCAGGCTGAGAGAGTACAAAAATTTGGTGCTGGATCTCCTCGAAGGATTTTCAGAGTATGACCTATCTACTATCCCCAGAGAGAAAAACCAGATTTCTGATACGTTGGCCACCTCGACCTCGGTTTTTAAGATCCCCATCTTCCCAAACAAAAAATATGAAATCGAGGTCAAGAACATGCCAACAATGCCTGATAATATCAAACATTGGCAAGTGTTTGATGACGACAAGAAGGTGGAGAGATTCCTCCTTATGAGCGACGAGTTCGCTAATACAAACATTGACGAGGAATGCTGCTGCGATGAAGATGAGAGCGCGGATGTGCGCAATAACGACGACCCTTTCCAAAACCAGATCGCAGGAAGGGACATAATCCAACTGAAAAATAATATCATCCCAAAGGGGTTAGTGCCGTGGGAAAAGATGTTTGACGAGAATGACATGACTAAAAACCCCAAGATCAGTGCAAGCGTAGAAGATTGCAACATCAGAACTGAGGAAAACCCAAAGACGATCAAATTATCGAAAACGCTCAGTCCAGAGGTTAAGAAAGACTATGTTAAACTCATGAAGGATTTTCCCGACGTGTTCACGTGGAGCTACGATGATTTGAAGGTGTACGACACCAAGGTAATACAACATGTTTTCCCTCTCAAAGAAGACCAAAAACCTTTCAAACAAAATCTTAGACGGATAAATCCCCTGTTGCTGTCGCTGATCGAAAAGGAGGTAAAGAAGCTTTTCGATGATAAGATTATTGTTTCTTTGCGATTCTCTAAATGGGTAGCTAATTTGGTGCCCGTAAGAAAGAAAAGCGACGAGATAAGACTGTGTGTAGATTTCTGGAATCTAAACAAGGTGTCTCTCAAGGATCAATACCATCTCCCCAAAATGGACTATATCCTGCAAAAGGTGGTGGGATTTCAGAAGATGTCCATGCTGGATGGTTTCTTAGGGTATAATCAGATCATGGTCCACCCAGATGACATAGAGAAAACAACTTTCACAATTCCATGGGGAATGTTCATGTACGCCAAGATGCCTTTCGGCCTGATGAACACTGAAGCCACTTTTCAGAGGCCAATGGACATCGTGTTTGTCGACGAAAAGGACAAGTTCATTGTGATTTATCTGGACAACATCACGATATACTCTGCCTACGACAAACAACACCATGAGCATCTGAAGAAGGTTTTCGAGAAGTGCATGAAGTTCGACATATCACTAAATCCAAAGAAATCACATTTCAGGGCGGAAGAAGGGAAGTTGTTAGGACACATTATCTCCAAGGAAGGAATCAATATAGACCCCAACAGGGTTGAAGGAATCCTAAAGATCAACACCTCGCGCAGTAAAAAAGAAGTGTAATCCTTCCTGGGAAAAGTAAACTTCTTGAGGAGATTCATCCCGAACATGGCAGAAATCATAAAGCACATAACCTGCATGCTCAGGAAGGGAAACGAGATCAAGTGGAACCTGGAGGCCAAGAAGTCTTTTGAAGATATCTAAGTCATGCTGACTAAAGCTCCCGTGCTAGTCAGCCCAGACTTTACGAAAGATTTCATCTTGTTTTCATTCGAATCAGAACACAATATCGCCAACATGTTGTTGCAGAAAGACGAGCAAAACTTCGAAAAGCCCATATCCTATTTCAGTCAGACGCTGTGCGATGCTCCACTAAGGTACGACATTATGGAAAAACAAGCATACGCCTTAGTGAAGGCCTTGAAAGAGTTTAGTACATAAACATTGCACTCCCATGTCATCGCTTATGTGCCCAACAACTCAGTAAAGGATATCCCGACTCAACCTGACCTGAAAGGAAGGAGAGGCAAGTGGATAGCGGCCATGCTAGAATACGATCTTGAGATCAAGCAATCCTCACAAAGCAAGCTACCGACGCAGTCATCATCCAATTCCCGGAGACAAACATCTTGTCGAGGTTCGGATCTCCTGTCAAGATCATAAAAAACAATGCGACCGTGTTCAAGTCTAAGAGGATGGAAACATTTTGTCAGGATTACAATATAACCCTGGGGCATTCCACGACATACTATCCGCAAGGAAACGAGTTAGCAGAATCCTCAAATAAGAGCCTAACCAAAATCATCAAAAGACTCCTACAAGACAATAAGAAAGCCTGGCATAAAAAAATTATCTATGCGCTGTGGGTAGATCGGGTTACCACCAAGAAGTCCATCTCAATGTCACTTTTTCATATCGTTTATGATGTAGACACAATCTTCCCTACTTCACTAGGGTCGCCCATCAGAAAGATGTTGCAAGAACAGGAGGTCGAGCCAAATGATGCGCAAAGGAGGATAAACCAGTTAATTCACACACAACAGGTGCAAAAACATGTGTATAATCGGTCGCAGCTCCATAAGGAGAGGATGAAGAAAGATTTCAACAAGCGTTCTAAGAAGGAAGATTTTCAGGTAGGGGAGTTGGTGCTAATATGGGACACGAGAAATGAAGATAAGGGGAAGCACGAAAAGTTCGACCACCTTTGGACAGGTCCATTCAGAATCAACGCGTATTGCGGAAACAATGCTTATTTCCTGGAAGGGATAAATGGAGAATGCCTTGGTTGGGGGCCTGTAAACAGTAGGTTCCTCAAGCATTATCTGACGAAATAAAATCCGTTTAAGTCATTTGTCATTGTAAATATTCGTTTCATTTTTGTGTCGAGTCAGTAGGTCAATAGAAAATTGAAGCTCGAAGTGAAGGCCCTAAGTTAATGCTGAGTTTTTAGAAGCTATGTCGATAGGTTTAGGTTGTGATTTTATTTTTTGCTTTACAGTGCCAAAGAGTCGAAATAAGGCCTAATGGTCAGGCACTTGGTCTACTTTTCTTTGCTACCTCGCGGGGAGGATAACATCCCCGTTGGAGCCAGTTGTTAGCGCCACCATTTTTCTTTCCATTTAAAGTCGGTTTTTAGTCGCATTGTGACCCATGCGCCCAAACATGTGAAGTCAGGTATGTAGCACCGTGGGGTCGAAATCAGCAAGTGGCCAGTTGGCCCTTGGAAATGGGAAGGGATGTCAGAGTCGAAACATGCATAAGTGGTATGGGTATGTCTTTTCCAAAGAGTCGAGTCTTGTTAAGAAATTAGTCTCTACGTGCCCCAAGTCGAGTCAAGTAGTTAATGGAAGTCGCATCGACAAGTGCAACAACTATTATCAGTTCATCATGAAGGCCGAGGGAATGAAAATCGCTTCGTTCGTATCATGCATGCCCTGTAAACATTATCGCCTGTGTTCTACACACAGAGATTTTCCATGGAAAATCTGCAATTCGATTCAAAACATTCCGTCGCCATGAATTCACTGTTCTTCGACACAATTCCTCCTTCTGCCCGACTCATTATAAATTTCAGATTCTCGACACCCATTTCAGTCGTGAAACCAGGCCTGCGCTCTGTTCACAATTTCCCTTGCCAGTGTAGGTTGATCAAATTTCCCTTCCTGTGCATTTGTCGGATATACTGTGCACAAAATACATACTGGTCGCACAATGGTGACCTCCCAAATCATAAGGAAAGGCGCACGGAGCAACAGAAATGCCAGGTCCCAGTCCCAAAACGACTGAGAGACATTCTCACCTGCAGCAGGCATTCCCAAGGACGCAAAAGGAGTTATTCCTTTACCCACAGAGACGATCAGATCAAACCGCGCAGAACCTGAAGCGAAAAGACTTGCGCAGGGAGGAAAGACAGTAGAAGCCCCGTCTCCCCAACAACAAATACCTCGGAGAAGGGGCAGGCCAAGGAAGAACAAGGAAGCTGAGGAAGCCTGAGTTTTAGAAGAGCCGCATGCCAGATTGGTGGCCGAAGAACTACTCATGCACGCCATACGACTGGAGCCCGCTGGAGGATCAGGCCGCGAAAGCAGTAGAAGAACAAGGGAAATGGATACCACAAGAGCGAATGATCAAGAGCCATCTTAGCAATAAAAGCAGGCAAAGTTGGCTATCCCTGAACTCTACCAGGAAAACATGGAGTTGAGGCAACAACTAGCGACAAAGACTATGGAAGCATCAACAACGCAAGGTCGTGGAGGGAACGTGGTATGGTTAAAAAGACAACTCAGAGAGGCACACGACACCATTGTACAGCTGCGCGAAGCACAGAGGCTGTCATAAGAAAGGCATACAAAGCATTCCAGGGAATGCGAAGCGAACGAGAAGGAAGCCCGCGCAATGCTTGCCAACGTGCATAAAAAAAAAGTTTAGCTTATGTTCGTCTCTGTATCCACAAACAAAAGACAAATTTTGGCAGTTTTGAAGGACACATTTCCCTAAAGCAGTCTACCATTTTGATAACGACTGTGACACTCAAACAACCACTTATCGTGCACATTTTTTCCAGCAAATGAGTGCGCGACAGAAATCAAAGCCGTTATAGTAGATAGCGATTTCCTGGCAGACACCTGCCTGCTTAGACATCTGATCGAAGGGAAACACTGACACATCTGTTCCTCATATCGGGACCTGACCGATGATCAGATCCTCATGGAAAATTCACGAACAGTCATGTGTAAACAGACTTGATTATTGTCTATATTTGGAAAGCGTCATGGGAAGAGTCTCTAATGCATACTACTCAGTTTGCTAGTTTTTAGGGCTAGCAGTTAGAAAGCAGGGTAGCCCAAGTGAAGCCCTTGTTTATATATTTCATCTTTTCGATATAAGGCAGGTTGGTTGGCAAAATTGGTAAACGATAACTATTGTATGTAATTTGAGTTTTTGACCGAAACTTAATGCAAAGGTCCCGCAACTTGATGAAAAGATTCTGATTGTAGCAGCCGAATGTATTGTGCCTCTTTCTTTGGGTATGTGCTTCATGTCATATTTATTGATATATTTTTCTGTCTATTTCAGAACTAATTTTTGAACTTGTGGATTCGCTGCGCAACGCCCCTTGTTCGTGCCACTTAGACAAAACGTTTTCTTCTAAAAGCTAACTCCGAATTGCCCTCAATGGTGCTCTGAGTTACTTCATGTTTTTCTCCCCTGCCCAACTTTACGATTTTACATTGAAGACTGTTGCTTGCTTAGCATTATCCTCTCAAGTCCATTCACCGAGTCATTTGTCTCCATCATTTCCTCGAATCGACTCCATAGCCCATCTCTTACTTTCTTGCGTCAATATAACCAGAACCCATTATACCAAAGGTGTTGAATCTAGCCACTCTTTTTAAAAGCCATATCCGGCGCGGAGACTGTGACCCCCAAGAGAGCCCTCTCCAGATCTGAAAGGATAGTTTCGGGTCTCAAAGTTGGTTGAAAAAGTTACCTTCTTCGTCTGTTTATCAACCGAACAGATTTATAGAGTGCTAACATCTATGACATGAAAAGCTGCAGATAGAGTGAAAGAGGTAGCTACGAAATCACAGAGACTCACCTCATGGGGATTCCACATAATTCCAATGCCTCTTGTCGCTTTATTAGCATCAATAACGATCACCTCACTTCCTTTCTAGATTTTCGCACCTATCTTCTTGAGGTCAGCCTTAGAGCATTTGGTCTCTTGAAGCATCATAACTGATGGATTTTCCTTTGCAATTTTCCTCTTCAAAATTCGTTTCTTCTGAGGGTTGTTTCAACCTCTGATATTCTAGGAGACTAATTTCATTAAGACGATTTTGAAGATGCGTAGAATGCCTTCTCAATAGTGGGGTACTGGCCCGATGCTACCAAATTTTCCCCCACTTCCTTAATGCATCATCGATTACTTCATTTTCCCTGTTTCTCACCCATGGTCTTCCTCGTACCCTCTATTTCCTTCAAGGTTTCATTGACAATTCCCAGGGATTTTGTGGCTTTTGTCTTAATAATGGCATCACATAGAAGGGTAACCTGGTGGGTAGGGATGTATCCTGATGCTGGGTTAGAGAAGGCTTACTCGATCCCATCCAGATTAAGCTCGCCCAGGTCCATATATTCCACCTCCTTGCCTTGCATGTCTATATCCTCAGGTTCTTTTTAGACTTCTGGAGGGATTGGATTCTCACTTTCCCCTGAGGATCCTTGGATCATCTCTGGCCGCTCCTCTTCTTTCTCATTAACGACATCTTTTCTAGGTTATTTGTTAAGAACATTGATTTGGTTCGATATCTGAGGCATTTTGTGGATTTCCGGACCTGTACCTTGCTTAGCTTGACGTTTCCGATTGGTAACCTTTGTAAAACCCTTAATGTCCTTTTCTTCTTTGTTTTTTGGGGCATTACTGGGGTATTTAGTTGGAAATCACAAAATAGGTGACCATGCTCATGGCATCTCCTGCATTTGAAGGGAATATGCTCGTAGTCAATAGGTTGAAACCATTCATCATCCTCCCAAGAGATCTTAATCCCCTTTGGTAATTCTTTAGAGATATCCATATAAACATAGATGTGAACGTAAGAAGTATATCTCATCTTTATGGTTTGCTCCAATGTCTTCACAAAGACCCCCAATGTATTGCCCAGATCTTTGAGGATGTCCTCCTTCTAGTATTTTGACGACAAATAATACAACTTGATCCATACGGGGGCTACTGTTAAATATTATTTATTAGGATTGAAATGTTCTTTCCAAAATCATAGGTATAAACCTACTAAGTTGGATAAATAGGGACCTCCCTAAAAAATCCAATTTTGGTCTTCCAAGTTGAAAAAAATCACCGTGAAATATCCCTTCGCTCCCAGCTGCAAATCATAATGACCTTGGGGTTTCCAGGTCACATTAATCCACCATATCAAAGATTTCTCTGAGGGCTAGATACCCACAAATTTCCCAATCAATGTATGATCCTTCATATATTATTGAATATGAGATCGAAGTCCCTCTGATTTAATCTGGAAGGATGGAACCGATTTGGATTTGGGAACACACTGCCTTGGTCATCGCATTTTCGTTCCTGCTTTCTGAATTCCTCCACTTCCATTCGTTCCTTCTCCTCCCTTTCCCTAAGAGGCATCATTCTTCCCTTCGATGAGGGTTTATTTTCCTTTCCTTGAAAGGGTAGGGTACCCCCCCTAGTGGTATCTCCCATTCATACATGCTCATTGTTGTCTCGCCCTGAGATCCCTTGCTGCACCAATCAAGAAAACCTGAAACTTGCAAACCCCAGAACCCGCATGCAAACCGTCGTCCTCTTATGCTCCGTCGTCCTACTTCCTCCTCTTAGATTAATCGTAAATTCATATATGATGGAAAAACCATTGTTCTCATCATCATCAAGGTTTTTTTAATTTGAGTAGGGACCAATCCCTATCCGCCTACAATGTTGATATTCTTAGATCCAAGTATTCTTCAAATTCCACCCTTTAAACTAGTTTTTTTTCTATATTATGTAGGGGTTTCAAAGTGCATGTTTCTTGCCTCTTATAATTATTTTTCATCGCTCATATAACAATTTATATGTCTATTTTTTATTATTAGCAAACTATTTTTTTTCCAATAGTGTTTGATGTTCATTTTTTTAATTTTATTTTTCCTTAGGTTTGAAGTTGGAAGTTGAGTATTTCCTTACCAATATGTTGAAGCCTTTGGACTCATTTTGGAAGTGTGATGAACTTGAATATGGGACAAATCAACAAAGATTGTCTTATAAATTGTGTGGGCAGCCCTGGATATCAGGAGTTCGCTGGTTGAAGTATCACTTGGCTAGAATCCTAGGGCATGATGTTGGGATTTGTTTTGCATCGACCCTATATATTATGGAAGCTTCCTACGATGATATTTATTAAAAGGATAAAAAGAAGGAAGAGGTAGTTGCTACCAAAGATAAAATTGTCATCGGTGGAGTGGCTAGATCCTCAAGAACCATAGGCATATTTGAGACTTAGGGTAGCGATAGGGACTGCATAGATTCACCTTTCATGAGGACTTCACCTTTCTTTGTTCCAAGAACTAGAGATGGGGCACAACCTTCCATCCGATCAATGGTTAAAAAAATGACTCAACATGAAGTAGACAAGGTTGTGGGGAGGTGTCTTTTTGGAGCAACATGCCTTTGAGCATTACAAAGAGCAATCCATTTCTCCAATCAATGTGTGGTGCTATAGCTATTATTGACCTGAGGTATAACTACCCTACCTATGAGGAGATGTAGGGGCCAATTCTTCTAGCGGAAAAGAATGACATCAATACTAGATTGAAGGACCTAAATAAGTCATGGGAGGCCACTAGATGCATGGTGATGTTCAATGGTTCGATAGATGGGAAGGGTAGGAGCCTTATTAATTTATTGGTACATTGTCCTAGTGATACAATGTTTATTAAATCCGTTGATGCATCAATGCATGTTAAAGATACAACATTGTTGTGTGAATTGATGGATGGGTTCATTTGAGAGATTGGTTTATAACATGTTGTGTAAATAATAACAGATAATGAAACTAATTATGTGACTGCTGGCAAGTTGCTAATGGAGGGGGACCTCGCAATGTTCTGGTATCCATGGGCTGCCCATTGCATCGATTTGATGCTTGAGGATGTGGGAAAAATATCCTTCGTTACATAGGTCATTGATTAGGCTAGGAGCATTAGAAATATCATATATAACTATGCATTTGTTCTTAGCCTCATGAGGAAATTCACTAGAAACATGATGTTGTTGCATCCTACAATCACACGTCTTTCCAACAACTTGATTTCTCTTTAGTCTATGCTCCAATGTCAATTTGAGTTGAAGCGGATGTTTATTTGTGATGAGTGGGATGATTGTGCATTTAGAATAAAATAGGATGGGAGAGCCATTGCAAAACTAGTGTACACCAATTCCTTTTGGGAAGGAGTGAAAGAAGAGTGCACGGCTAGCAAACCTTTGGTAAAGGTTGTCTGATTGGTTGATGGGTATAAGCCCACAATGGGATAATTGTATGAGGCCATGGATAGGGCCAAAGAGGCTGTCCAATCTTATTATGTGGACAACTATCCAGGTTTATGATTCAATATTGACTTTGATATATCATTTTGATTTGAAATCCACATCATATATATTGTTGTTTTTCCATATTTATGTGCAAATGTGTTTATTTGATGTTGTTATTGGTTTATGTTTAAATTGGAAAAAATGAATTTATTTTTCATTTTTTAATGCTTTCCGATGTTGTTGATATTTAGTGATTTTTTCATCGAAGTTGTTGATAAGTTCTGTTAGCACTCTGTTAATTATCTCCGGCTGAATAGACAAATGACATAGGTAATTGTTTCAACCAGCTTTAGAGCCGAGGCACTAGCCTGCTCAACTCAGAGAGGGATCTCTCATGTCACTTGATATATCTATGGAAATCGGTGGCTAGATTTGGTTTGTTTTGGGGATTTTTAATAAAGTTGCTAGCAAAGAAGGGGGGAACACTATGGGCTATGGAGTCAAAATTCTGAAAGTGAATGAAAACAATGCATCGACTGATAGAACTCTCTAGAGGACAAAGGCTAAATAAGGCGATGAATCTGAGTTATTCTTGAAATAAAAAGGTGTGTAGGAAGATGAAGAAAACAAATAACTGCATCAGAGCATTACTGAAATGAATTTTGAATAAGTTAAGAAGACAATCACATAGTTTAAATTGCTTAATCCAAGAGCATCACAAGACGAATTTTGGGCCTTTAAACTCTCCAATTTAAACAGAAGAAAATGTAAATGAAATGACAGGTTACAGGAAATACATACAATGGAAGGAAACAAAACTCACATCACTACCCATTAGACTCTTTTCATAGAGACTTCAAAATCTTCTGCATTTATATTCAATTCAGATTCAAAAAATTTACAAATAGAATCTGATACAACCAAAATGTGCTCTTTCTCTTCTTCCAACCCTGATGCATACGTATCTTTTCACATTTTATACAAACAATGAGTTTTCGTTTCCAAATCGGTTACAAATAAAGAAACGTTTCGTTTGGAAACCCTTTACACGAAAAAATAGGCGTCAAAACACCACTTGTAAGTACAAAACCGCAATAGTTGTGTAAAATCGAAGAACGGTTTTTGTAGATAAGATTATTATGAAGACAAACCTCTCTCGGTTTCTCCAAATTCATCCCCAACTGGCCAGAACACGTGCCGCAAAAACATGTCTCGAACATGAAATCATGAAAACTGAAAAATAGGGTTCATAGATTTCTTCAAATATCCCAATCTGTGACACCTGTGTAAAATCTGGGAGAGGTTTTTTATCATTTTGTCTTGAATAAAAACCTCTCTCAGTTTTGTGAAATTTTCCTCCATCTGTCCGGGATCTACATTTGAAAAATATGTCTCTAACAGAAAAAATCTTGAATCCATAAATATAAGGTTCCAAGATGTCCTCGATTCTCCTAGTATGTAATAGCTACAAGAAATCTGGGGGAGGTTATTGTTCTATGGCCCATGCTAAGTATAAACCTCTTTCAGTTTCTCAAAATCTGCTCTATTTTTCCCAGAATTCACCTTGGAAGACGACTAGTCAAAATTGCTTGAAATCATGGAAACTGAGACTTGAAAACTGATATGCGTGCAATGATCGAATTCGTCTACAAATGGTTTAATCCCCCAACTTACTTTCGCTAGACATTTTGTAGAAATATCTGTAGTGCTTGTCTTTCAGAAATTTCGGGGATGAGGCGAAGCAGTTTTGAGTTGACTGCTTTTCGCCTCGATGTACCTCTGGTGGCACCACACATCCTGTGATGAAACCGCGACGGTTTTCCCCGGCCCGCCATCGATTGTTTAATCTTCGTTCTATTTACATCCCCGATATGTGCCTCAGCCGTTGATCCAGGCCGCTTTTAGGATCGACGGTCAACCGAGTCCTACCCTTTGCATTTTCACTATTTTATCCATACATCGCCATATATAGTCGGGTCCTCTAATTCATCATTTCTCCGTGGCGGTATAAACCTTCACCAAAAATTGGAAGCTCCGACACCATCTGGAAATTACATGGTGATAACATTGGCTCCAACTGGGGATGCTATCCTCCCTGCAAGGTAGCAAAGAACTGTAGACTAAGTGCATATCCATTGGGTTGTTCCAAAAACATGTGCGCACCTTGTTTTGACCTGTCACCATTATCCATTAGAACAATGCCATTTTTAATTAATCCTCTGATACTTGGTAGAGTCCCTGCAATCAATCACCTAGATGATTGACATGGCTATGCACTCATCTTGCGTTGGCCTTTGAATAGATTATGAGCACCAATCCAACTGTAATAAAAGGGAACCTCGTTCACCACTGTCCAACTCTGTATATAAATTGTCCATGGTGAGCAACAACTTAACACTGAGAAACTTGGGTGACTAAAACACTTTATTTTCCTCAGCTCACCTCACGACCTTTGCAAGCAATCACGTATATACATTACAAACTGCAAGATTTGATGAGTATGATCTTTATCATAGCTTCTGCGCCCATTCCAGGTACAACACATTTCTCGAACCAACTGCTTTTCCAATAATTTCTGCAATGGTTCCCCATAAAATGACAATGGTGTTTTCCGCAAACAAGGAGCCTGCTTTTTAATAGGAAATGAGAGTATTTTAGAGGAAACTTGTAAATTCATGGACAAGAATGTGGTCGTTTGATCGCAATTGGTGTTTGTTTGGCTGCCAATTAGGTACAAAGAATTGACTCTTCGTTTCATGGGATTAGCGCCAAGCCCGTATCGAGAAGAACATAGACATCCCACCAATTTCATCAATTATTTTAGTCCAAATCCAGATAATTTTCGGGAGTAACATGCTAATGAGTTGTACATAAGTACTTCAATGGCACCCTTTGGGAGGAAACTCATAAATAAATAAAATGAAAACAGAGCCTCCTTTCAGGCTAGCGCCTGTGTATTGTGCGCTGGGCAAATTACGTTTCCTCCTTCATGGTTTAGTGCTATTTTCAACATTGACTAGTATGCCATATCGATGAGTGTTGGGGGCGGTTTTAATCACACCATTTATGTCCCCGATATAAATCATGAGCTGCCACGTACCCTGGTCACTTTACCACTGTTTTTATATCGGGCCGCTTTAGAAAATTTAAACATCGATTACTTTCGTTCCCCGATATGAATATCTACCGTCGATTACATTAGTAATTCACGATCTGGGTGTATTAGACATCGATTTTTCTTCACATCGACCTCCCTAGAACATAGACATTACTTCAATACTTGTGCGCTTGTTCTTTAGATGAAAATGTACAGTCAACGAGTTCCTAGGCAAAATCCGCGACCCTCCAAATTTAGTCTAACTTTAGTTTTGGAATGCTTGACCGTTATATCAATATTTCTTGAGATGTTCGCCCATTACGATTTACCACCTGCTTTCTTCTTGAAGCAATTGCTATGGTGCGAGCATAAGGTATTTGAAAAAAAATGAGCAAATGGAAGAGGCCAGATGGCCTAAGGTTGTGTTTAGTGACAGATTGTGCAAAAGAAAGAAGACTTGGATGCAGCAAAATAACAAATGGCTTAGTAAATGGGGCATTTGCTTGAGCA
>ML841579.1:100093-110628 GCA_009831015.1 Picea engelmannii | reverse complement strand
AATTTGATATCGAAATATTTACTTGTTACTAATATTCTTTAAATAAGATGTGTTAACTACATATTAAGCATTGAAGGACTTACACATCTTCTTAGTATGGAGATGTAAAAGCACCTATGCATAAAACAATAATTTTTTTACTTTCAATTACTCTCTTTATAAAGTTGATATAAAATTATTTTACTTAACTTTATAAGTTAAAATATTTTTTAAATGTCACTTGTCAACTTTATATATATATATATGAAAGTTAACTCAATTAATTTAGAGCTTCAAATTTGTCCTATTTTCTAAAAAAAAAATTGTGAAAAGATATTAGTATTATATATTAAAATGATTCTGTGATTCGATTTTGGTTGATGCAATGAGTATGATATTCATTGGATCATTGAACATATAGTGATTCTATTACTGAATGGGAGTGTATGAGAGAAATTTCTATTTCATATTAGAGCTAGTAGTTTTGAAATGGGAGACTAATCTCTTTACTGGGACATGCACAAAATTCATAAATATAAGTCATGTGCTTCCGTCTAAGACGACAACCAATAATCCTCCCCTACAATGAGAATATATGGATAAAAGTTGGAGTCACACACATGAGGTGTGTGCATATCTATATATATTATTAAAGTGACCTTTGCAGTGAAGAATGGGCATGAAGGGGTACGCACCGTATTGGATGGTCAGCGATATTTATTATTGTGATGAAAGTTACGTGGAACATGTTATTTTGTTATATTGAATTTAATATATATATATATATATATATATATAGTCAATTGGGTTTAGATTGAGTGGTTTGTGTTGAGGAGTGTTTTCCTCCCACAATTATGGTCGGTTTACCCCTAGTACCATCCTTGAAATGAGGGGAAATGCCCAGTGGATTTCCTCAAACTCTATTCCAAGTATATATATATATATATAATACATCTATTAAATCAAGTAACTTTATTATAAATAAATTATAAAATAAATAGATAAATAAATAAATTAAAAATAAATATATTTAATTATGATTGATATATAATTAAACTCTCTAAACAATAGACATGATGACATTATATTTTTCACTTATGAGGTTATAATGATATCTTAAATTGATTTACACAACCTGAGTGGTAACTATACATCAAGGGAATGGTATAATTAAGGAATAATGATATTAATAATTGCGATAAAACTCTTGAGATCATATTTTTGTCATAAATTTAGCCCCTATTACCCATGAGTAGTTGTTAATGGCGATATAAAACATTTTTTGTCACTTCAATACAAAGTTTGTCGATATGTTATGGATGTGTAAATTAACTTAGTAAAAAATTTTATTTATATCTTAAGAAAACAATATTTTTTTTTTTGTAAATAAAAGTGGATCCTTATATTAATATCAATTGAAAGCTAACAAAACTTGCTTCCTACCAGCATTCGCAAAAATGCTATCAACAGAAGGTGGAACTGTTGGTGACCTTTTTACATTGATTTTCATGGTTTTCACCAGAATACATTGTGTGACCAAGAACCTAGTGCTAACCGCACCCCCACGTGACCTCAAGTTGTGACCGCACTCTCCTCCCTTCGAACTTTCAGGTCTCGAAATTTCGAAAGGGGTCTAGCACATGCTAGCCCCTCCCTTATCCCCTGTCCATATGACCCTTTGCAGTGACCTAGGGCCAACTCTTCTGAGCACGTCGGGATTTCTCAAATCAGGTGTTCCCAATGCAAGTCACCACTGCCTTCATGACCCCCAAAATGTCAATGCTTCAGATCTAACGGCTCAGATCCTTCCTCGATCAACGGTTCTAACTGAGTTGGGATTTCATGAATTAGGAATTCCCAATGCATGTCACCACTGCCTTCATGACCCCTGAAATGTCGGTGCTTCAGATCTGACGACTCAGATCCTTCCTCGATCAACGATCCTGACTGAATCGGGGTTTCACGTATCACGACTTTCAGGTGGTTGGTTCATCCACACTCCTGATTCCCGAAATGCCGAAAATCTCTTGGATGCTCAACGGTCTAGATCACATCCTAATCCACGACCCTGATCTTTTTGTAATTTCATCTATTGGGAGTTCTTGTATGTCTGTCTTTTGACTACTTTAAGTCACGAGTCAACGAAATATTAATCGACTGCCATGCGTCCCTCTCCGATGGATGGTTCTAATGATGTCGGGACTTTGCATATCGGGGATTTGGAATGTAGTCTCCTCTTCCCATCCAAACCTCCAACTCCCGACGTTATCTCTGCCACGTATTCTCTGACAATGGATGGGCCCGATGATGTCGCAACTTTGGAGAATAGTTTCCTCCATGCCCAGGACTCTCGAAAGCCAATGTCTAAAAATTTTCTCTCATCAGAGCAATGGGCCCAGATCGACGGTTCCGAGCACCTGTAGGATCCACAATCCATATTCTCCCACACTTTTCATGGCTTCGTGTACCGTGGAATCGCGCCATTGGGAAACGACTCCCACCATGCTCTGGACTCCCAAAATCTATTTTCTCGGAATCCTCTATTAGTTGTTTATCATATGTGTTGTCACTTATGCTCGCACTCTCTCCTAAGATTCTAATCATTTCTAACTTATAAGAATTTCTGAGTGATCAAGGATGACACCTCAATCAGGTTGGGGCCATCCAATTGGGCAAGCTCCTCACATTGGATCCAAAGGGGCGAGCTTTGTGAATGCTTGGAATTGTGGAGAATAATCTGCTGCATAGATTCAACCCCGACATTGTCTCATCTATCTGCAACTTTGTTAGCACTCTGTTGAATGTGTGAAGGGGTTAGAGTTAGAGAGGGTCTGAGAAGACCCTGGAAGCTGTAGATAGGGCCAAGGAAGTGCCAATTGGGTGTGATTTTCCCTGGATCTCGACCATTTAGAATTTTTGTTGCCAAGTCTATTATGATTTTGGAGTCTCCTTCAATGATCAAACAGGTGAGGTTTTGATATAGTGCCATTTGTACTCCTTTGATGAGGCCCCAAATTTCTGCTGAGCTGTTGGTGTCGCATCCGATATTTTCTGCAATGAGGCTATGAATTTGACCCAAGGTGTTTCTTATGACCGCTCCATAACCTGAGTGGCCTAGATTACCTTTTGATGCGCCATCAACGTTGACTTTATGTAAGCCTGGTGGGGGAGGGTGGGGGGGGAGCCACTTGGACTAAGGGATTTTGAAGATAAGGGGAGCTACCAAGGAGGGGTGGAGTGTGAAAACGAGAAGCCATAAGAGTTAAGAAGAAGGATCTCACTTGGATTAGTGGAGAAGTCTTCCTGAGTCCATAAATGAAGCTGAAGAGTTTCCTGGAGATGCAAGAAGATTGAGTTCCAGAGGAGGGAGGGAGGAGAAGGTTGGGAGTGAAATATTCTTTTGTTCCTCTCTTTCCATAGTTGCCAAACTATGAAGCCTGGTAAGAGTTTCCAAGTTCTGTTTAGGATGGGACTTTTAAAGGAGCCGAAGCCCCACTCCCTGATTGTGCTTGAGATGTTATTTTTAACTCTTTTGGTTCTTCTCATGAGCTGAGTGGCTTGGCTCCATATGTCCTTACTAAATGGGTAGTTGTTTAGGAGGTTCTCCATGGTTTTAGCTTGGATATGGCAAAGATGGAAAATTGAGGGGCTAATGAAACCTCATTTTTGTAGGTTTCCCTAGGTTAATATCTTGTTCTATAGGAGAAGGCAGAGGAATGTAAAGATTTTGGGCCATAGTTTTGATTTCCATATTGTTGTCCAGATGCTATATTTTTGAATATTTTGGAATTTCTCCTATAGAGCATATCCCTCTTTGAGAGTGAAGTTACCGTGAGGTGTGTATCCCCATTTGAGAATGTTTGTGTCTGTGCTTTTCTAGATTTTCCTTTGGGATGTTGCTTGATTCCAGTGTTGCAGATCACATTCCACTACAGCTTGGAGCTCTTGATGGGTTGATTTCTAGCTTTGCCAAGGAGAGTTACTAGGATTATCAGTCCATAGATCTGCTACTTTGAGAGTGATGAGATTTTGTATGTGATTAGCATAGGATTGTAGAGTTTCTTTCGATTGAAGGGGTGGCAATTGTTGCCAAGAACCCGTCCAGAATAGGGCATTCTGGCCATTGCAAATTTCCCAGAAAGCATGTTCCTGAATGAGTGGCCTATTTTTCCAGGCCGCATTCCAGATGTTGGACCCTTGAATTTTCTCCCTCATTCTTATAAGATGGCTTTGGTGCATATTTGGGGCATATTTTCATTTCCATAGTTTGGCCCAGATCTCCGCTAGAGTTTTGAGCCATCTCCACCAAATTCTTGCTCCCATGGTGTTGTTTAATTTTCCAGGGCCCCGGAGGCCCAGTCCACCTGAATATTTAGGCTTGCATACCTTGTCCCAGCTGATGAGGGCCCAATTTTTGTCTGGATTGTGTCCATGCTAGAGAAATTTTATTTGCATATTTCTTATCTTCTTTATGACCGAAAGGGGGGTAGCCAGGGCTAAGAAGAGGTAAGCAAGGATGGATTGAAGGACTGAATTTAAGAGAATGATTCTGGCTGGAAGATTGAGGGCTCGAAAGGTCCAAGTGCATATCCGATTGGAAATGGAGAGTAGGAGAGAGTCCTAGGAGATGTTTATGGTTGCTGAATCAGAAAGAGGGAGTCCCAGATAGCACGAGGGTAGAGTGCAGACAGGGGTATTCAAAAGTTGAGAAAGGTGTTGTTGGATTGCTACAAGAGTGTTAAAGAAGAAGAGCTGTGATTTGGCAAGATTGAAGGTGGTGCCAGAGGCTTCACTGAAATCAGTGAGGATGGAACTTATTTTATTTTCTTCTTGCATAGTGGGGGTTTTCATTAGCAGCATGTCATTGACAAATTGGTTGTGGGAGGCTGTTGGTTGTAACCCATGAAGGGGGAGGCCTTGAAGGGATCCATTTTGAATTGAGGCCTTGATATAGCGTCTTAGGCCCTCATCCATAATGACAAATAGGAAAGGGGAGAGAGGGTCTCCTTGTCATAATCCTCTTGTGGAGGAGAAGGGTTGAGAAGGGACTCCATTAACAAGGATCGAGAAAAAGGTTGAGGAAACGAGGTTCATTATCCAAGAGATCCAATCCTTGTTGAAACCGAAAGATGAAAGACAATATTTCATGTACTGCCAGCTTAATTTGTCAAAATATTTTGAGAGGTTAAGATTTAGAAACATACTTGGAGTGCGAGTGTTTTTAAGTGAGTGAATGATTTCATGGACAAGAATGACATTGTCCATGATTTTCCTTCCTTCAACGTAGCCTGATTGATCCTTGGATATGATGAATGGGAGTATGGGTTTGAGACTTAGAGTTATGACCTTAGAGATGATTTTATAGATCTCATTGAAAAGTGTTATGGGTCTGAAATTCTTCGGGTTTGTTACTCTTTCTTCTTTGGGAATTAGGGTGAGGAAAGTGGCATTTAGTCCTGGAAGAACTTTTCCTGAGCTGTGAGATTCCTCCACCAGTTGCCACACTTCTTCCCTTAACATTGAAAAATAGGAGTGGAAGAAGTCTGTGGTGAATCCATCCGATCCTGGAGCCTTGCCTGTGGGTTGCTCCTGAATAGCCCAATCCACTTTTGCCTGTGTTATTGGGGTCATGAGAGACTCATTCTTCTCCTGGGTTATAATAGTTGGGATGTTTTGATTCACCCACTCAATTGTTGAGGAACGGTCCACCATTGGTTCTGAGAGGATATCCTTGTATAAATATGACAGCTTGTGTGAAATTTCCTGGTGATTTAACAGGGTGTTTCCTTGAGGGCCCTCCAGCTTCGTAATGCGATTGATTAGGTGTTTGTGGATCATGGACCGATGGAAGAATTTGGTGTTTTTCTCTCCCTCATTGAGCCATTGGACCCAAGATTTTTGTCTCCACGGGATTTCTTCCTACTTGTGTCTTTCTTCTAGTTGCCTTATGATTTCATTCTCCTCTTGCTGTTGAGTGATAGTGTGTCCTGAGAGAATGAATTCCCTCTGAAGATCCTCTAGTTTTTGTTCTAGCAGTTTCCTTTCCTGGAAGATGCTCCCAAAGACTTATTTGTTTCATTTGCACACCTATTATTTAAAGTATTTGAGATTTTGCTAGAAGCAATACATTTTTGTACCCCCTTGTATTTTCGTTGTGCTCCACCAGTGACAAGCTAGCTCCTGGAAGTCTGGATGGGAAAGCCAAAAAATTTCAAATCTGAAGGGTTTTAACATTGGGGTGGCGATAGTGTCTACCCATAGCTGAACTGGCCAGTGATCCGAGCCTGCTTTCGAGAGGATGTTGGAGTCTACTAGGGGGCCTTCCAAAAGGAGAGTTTTTGAAATGAGAAAGTGATCTAGCCTGCATGTTATTTGTTGGTGACTTGATATTTTGTTGGTCCAGGTGTAGGTACCATTGCTATTTTCTATGTCTACTAGTCTGAGGGTCTCTAAGAGTTCCTGGAATTTTTCATTGTCCTGGTCCAGGCATTTTTTCCCTCCTCTTTTATCCTCCAGTGTGAGAATCATATTTAAGTCACCCCTTATAATCCATCGTTTTCCCTCTGCTAGAGAGCCTAAGTAGGCCAAGATTTGAAGAAAGAGGTCTTTGTCCTGGTTGTTTTGCGGTCCATAAACATTTGTAATCATTCCCTCCTTGTCTAATCCCATGACTCTATAGTGCATTATGATGGTATTTGGAGTGCAGAAGCCTTGATCTAAGATGACCGTGGAGGGATTCCATAGGATGGCTAAGCCTCCTTAAGCTCCCTTTGAGTCCATTTGATAGGAGCTACATTTTTGCCAACATCTTTGGAGGATGTCTTCTGCAATTTTCCCTACACATTTTGTCTCTTGTATCAGGAGTATATCAGGGTCTTCCTTTTTGATGTAGTTTCGGAGAATCCTTTGCTTGGATCTTCCATTTAGACCTATGATATTCCATGTGAGAATATTCATAGTTAACAATTTGATGGGTGGGAGAAGGATCTCTCATAGAGCCTTTGAATCTGTCCCGAGTTGATCATATAGTTTCCCACCTCCTTTATTAACCGTTGAGTCAATTTTCTGCCTCGCCACTTGTTTTCTTTTGGGTGTTTTCTCGGATCTTGGTTTGGGCCTATGTTGATCCCCAACCTAGATGTAGCTCCTGCTAATGAATCCATAAATACCTAGTGAACATTCCTGATTTGGTCCTCTGGTAAGGTTTGGATATCCTTCTTGTTGAGTGCCTCTTCTAGCCTGTCTAGGTCTATTTAAGCTAGGTCCTTCTCATCCATTTCCATGACTGTATATTCTTCTCTTATTGGATCTTTTCTTGAGACTGGGTGAGTTTGTGGGTATGCTTGGGTTGTTGGGGCCTGATGCTTTTGTGTCGATTGATCTTCCTTGTGCTTATTGAGATATTCCCCCGCAATATTGTGGGGATTTTCCATCTCTTTTGTCTCTAGAAGGCGATTAAGGGCCTCAAAAGAGTTGTTTTTGTGGTTCTTTTTTCTGTTGACTGTTGTGGATTTTTTTTGATCTTGTCTTCTTCAATTGTGAACCTAGGTGAAACCTTCCTTAGGTTTTTCTTTAGCTTCCTTTTAGGGGGGTAATTTAAAGGGAAATCTCTGAAGAGATGCCCATGTTCATGGCATTTTCAACATCTGAAAGGGATGTGTTCATAGTCCAAGTTTTGGGCCCATTCCTCATCTTGGTATTCTAAGGTGACTATGCTTGGCAAAGCTTTGGAAATTTTCATATAGACACATATCCTTGCATAAGAGGTGTATTTTCTCTGTTTGGTAGCTTTAGAGGATTTGACATATTTACCTAGGGTGTTTCCTATGCCCATTAAAATTTCCTCTTACCATAACTCTTGAGGGAGGGAGTAGAGGCGAATCCATACCAGTGCATATGCAAAGTTTTCATTTTTTAGGCTAAAGTGGTCCATCCAGAAATGGAGGTAAAGGCCAACTGAGTTGTAGAAATATGCCCCCCCTTCAAAGATATTGTCCTTGTCCTCCAAGTTGTAGAATATTACTATAAATAATCCTTTGGAGCTTAGTTGGAGCTCATAGTCTCCCTTGGGGTTCCACCACATCTTGATCTAGTGAGCTAGGTCCTTTTCTAAGGGCCAGAGACCTAGGAACTTTCCTATGAGGGCATGGTCTCTCATGAATTGTGTATGCTCTCCTATTCTGGTGGTTTTGATAACATATCTGGGTGCAACCGGGGCTTGGGGGATGCATTTTTTGGGAATCCAAGCCCAAGTTGCTTTTGGATGCGAGGACTCAGCATCCATGTTCGGTTATTTGCTAACATCCATTTCTTCTTGCAGATATTGGTCTCGTAGGTGCAGAGGCGGATCAAAGGATGGATGTCATGCTCGCGAGTTCCCCGAATCGTTTGTTGTAGTGTTATGATAAGAGGGGGATTTCACCCCTCCTTCTGTTCCCATTCTTCTGAAGCAGGCAGGGCCGCAGAGCTGAGTCAGACAATGCGAGTAGAGGGACTGAGAGGTGGTCTAGGAAAGCGGGTGGCGGGAGCATGTGGAAAACCTTAAAAGTTGCAGAGCTCCCCAATTGTCAAAACTCATTTTCTCTCTTAGGAAAATAATATTATGAACTATGTTATTATTAAAAAAAATGGCACACCTTGGGGGTTAACATAGATAGGCATTACAATATATATTTTTTTATAAACTTAAAAGTCAATTTCATTTTTATAATTCAAATAAATGTCAATTTCATTTTTATCCTTTTTATTTTTTAGACTACATAATTATTAAATTTAAGAAAAATTCATTTCAGAGTCTCATAACTTAGTTGATTTACAAACCATTCTAAAATTGTCAAGATTTTTCATAGGAAAATCTTAACCTAATAATTTTTTTATATATGGATGTATAATGGTCATTATTTGTATCATGGTGCAATTTACACACTCTATGATCCATGTTTGGTGTACTTAAATGTCATTAGAAAAAGAACAAATCATCATCTACAAATTTCAATCCGATTTGATAACAATTTCCTTAGAATGAGTATAAATCATCATCTACAAAGTATAAATCAAGGTGATTTGCTATCAATGTCGTTAGAACAAGTATAAATAATCGTATCCAATGTATAAATACTTTGTTAGATTTTTTCAAAATACTTGGCCAATACTTCCTTTTCATAATGTGTTGAACATAAACAAACCTTGTAATGTGACGAACATAACCCTACGTTGCAAAGTGAATAAAAAAATCAGATGTTTCATTGTGATCAACAAAGATAGATGTGGCAATATGACAAACATTACCTAATGTCACAATGTGACAAACATAACCCAATGTCACAATATGATACACTTAACCCAATGTCACAATGTGATGAACATAAACCAACATTGTAATGTGAGGAACATAACCTGACGTAGCAATGTGAAGAACATTACCTGAATGTCTCAAATAAATTCCAACATTTCAATGTAATACAACACAACCTGACATCTCTATGTGACAAACATGACCGACATGACAATGTGCCAAACATAAAATAACGTCTCAATTGGAAAAACTTCAATTGATGTTGCAATGTGACATACATAACCCAACATCACAATGTGATAAACATAGGCCAACATTGCAATGAGATGAAGATAAGTCAACGTTTTCATTCGATGAACATAACCTATCATCAAAATGAATCAATCATATCCTAATGTCACAATGTCATGAACATAGCCAAACATCATAATGTGGTGAACAAAACCCAATGTTGCAATGTGACAAACATTGCAAATATCAATCAACGTATTGATCATGTTTTTCATATATCAACAATGTTCATCAACAACATGACGTTCCAATGTGATGAACATTAGATATATCAACCAACATATCCTTACATGAACATTGAAATGTGACACTCATGGAAAAACCTCACTATCTGATGATGATTTACCTTTGTCATGTTATGATGAACAACTCCCAACGTCACAATGTGATGAACATTTCCCAACATCGCAAAGTGATTATCATATCTCAACATCACACTGTGACAAACATAATTTTTCTTTACAATGAGGTGAATAACCCTTATTGAACATTGAAATGGGACAAACTTCAACCATAAACAACTATATTCAACCATGTCCACATACAACCATTGACAACTAAGGACAACCATGGTTTACATAAGACATCCATTGTAAACATTGTTATATGAAACAACCATTGAGGAACATCACATTCTAACAATAGTCAGCTCAACATACTCAACCCAGTTCAAATAATGGGTAAGGACAACCATGACCAATCATAGTCAACCATGTTCATGGTCAATCATCATAATTCTCTATGTCATGGTCAATTATAGTCAACCATGATCAAACATAGTCAACCATGGTCATGGTCAACATTTGAGAATGCAATAATTTGGCATGACTCAACCATGATGAACATCACAATGTGACTTTTCCATGGTTATACATAATCATCATGATCAACCATAGATATCTCGACATAGTCAACTAAGGTAAAACTAGGGTCAAGAAAAACCATGGTCATTCATAATCAACCATGGTCA
>ML841579.1:75499-94266 GCA_009831015.1 Picea engelmannii | reverse complement strand
TTCCTTACTACAACACTAAGTGCTTTTGGAATTGAGCATATATAGTGCGCAGCTATCTTTGAAACAAAAGACTTCCCTGGGTTGATAATTTATGTTTCACTTGGTTGTTTGAAATTAATTAAGAAATTATAGTGACCAACACCTACGTCATTTGTCCACCACCAACCTATGCTTATAAGAGATATTCATCCACAGGTGAACAGCTGTGTAGTAGAGGAGGGTGTTTGTCCCCCATTTTCTGAAATTTGCCACTCATTCCATGACCCTGTCTGCAAGTACATGGAGTGGCATTTCCCCTATGCCTTGGAGCCGCCCTATTTCATCTCAACTCCAGCCTGTAAGGAGGAGTTGAAGAGTGTAACCATTTTGTTGTCATGGCTACACCATCTGCTGATGATCATTGACAGAAGGAAGGAGCTTCTATCCAAGAAGCTGCTTGAATGGCTATGGTGGAAGTTTTCTTTCACCTAGCCCATGTAAAATATTTTATTAGCATTAGGACTGTATATAAATAAGCTCCTTTGAGCACGTAGCTTTATTTTGTTCCTTTTATTTTTCGGCCTGTATTTTCAGCAGCGGGATGTTTTGAGCATGACTCCATAGCCCAACAGCAAGGCACTGAAGTTGCGGAAGGAGTTCTTAGAGCATCGTAGGGACAACTCTATCCCCCATGGAGCCTAATGTTAGCGATAATTCTTGTCATGGGCTAGAGAGAATTCGGGCTTGCAAGTTGCACGAAATACTCAAGCACAGCACGGGAGAATCCCTGTTTTTCCAAGTAGCAGGTCAAGCGAGCGGGCAAAGTGTCGTCGGCAGCATCCAAGGTATTTTTTGTGAAACAGATCAACGGTCGGCGGGTAATTGCACTCAGCTGAGTCACGCCAAGTATAGCGCAGAAGTTTTCAAAGAGGTGAACGGTCAGAAGTCTCCGTGGAGAACTCACGAAGTAACGAGGGCCATTGATCGCGATCAGTTGATGCGTGGGTTCATTTCTTGAACTCAGGGTTCGTGACTTTGGAGGGCGGACCATATCCTTTGGTTGCGCGAGATCGCGAGTAGCGAGAATTGTGGAAAGAAAAAGAGCCATCACCTCTCGGGATTTCGAGGAGGGAGAGTGCCAAGGTTCGACACTCCAACTCGCGAGGTCGCGAGTTGCGAGAGGCACTAGCACTTAAGCCTTAGCCGGCAGTTATGTGTGGAAGGCACCAACAGTAAAAAGAGCTATACAATATTGCCGAGAAGATCTCAGCCGTCCATCTAGAGGGACACGTGGTGCGCAATTAGGCTCCTCGCCTCCTCGCCCCTCGTGACTTTGAAGAGCGAGGACCAGCCCCCTCCCAGCCGTGAGACGCAAAGTGCCGAAGGCATACAGAGACTGGGCCCACAACACTGTCGAGAAGATCTCAGTCGTCCATCTGAAGTGGACACCTAGCGCGCGATTCGGCTCCTCGCCTCCTCGCCCCTCATGACTTTGAAGAGCGAGGACCAGCCCCCTCCCAGCCACGGGACACGAAGTGCCGAAGGCATCCAGGACTCGAGCCCACAGTCTTGCCGAGAAGATCTCAGCCGTCCATCTGAAGCGGACGCCTGGCGCGCGATTGGGCTCCTCGCCTCCTCGCCCCTCGTGACTTCAACACGCAAAAAGCAGCTCTGTTATTTTCTGAGGTGCGAGGTGCTAGGATAATCTCGGGCCCGGGCCCACGGCATCACCAGGAGAAGTAAGAACCGTCATATCTAGAAGGACACGTGGTGCCAGATTAAGCCTTCTCATCATATCGCTCATCGCGATTTCAATCAGCAAAGGTTAGCCCTTTCATATTCACGAGCGCCGAAAGCATATGGTCACAGCCCATGGTCACTTGGGGGTGATAGAAAGAACTGCACAAAGGGTCGAAGCGTCGGGTTTGGCTGCAGAGGGGATCACTGTGTTCTCCAGGTGCCAATTCAACTTGATCTCAATACTGTTTCTCACTCAGAGTAAATGAAGGTAAGGGGGGGGTAGTTGAAACCTCTCCTCAGTCATTAAGCGCGAAGTATGGAGGGCCTGGCGAATGGTCTGCTCGAGAGGGTCCTATGCACCCATTTTTCCAGAGAGGCCATGCCAAGTTCTCGACCACCCAGAGGAGGCCTGCACACGCTAGCTCAGCATTTACTGGCCCAGCTACTCTTCCCCTGTAGAGGCCATACGAAGTTAAGGAGATGTATAACGAAGGACTTCCACCCGAAGATTGATTGAAGAGACACTACGCCTTGGAGGGCGAGCACGCCTCTGTTGGGAAAATCTGCCCAAGTATATGTACTCAGTTTTGGTATTTTGAAAGGTATCGATGGTTGAGCTGAGCTCCCAGTTGTAAAGTTTTAATGAAGCATTGTTTCTCTGGTTATGTATGAACTTTTGAGACTTCTTGCCTTATGAATGCCAGTTTCTTTCATGTCTTTGTTTACACTGTGTTAGAGCAGCTCGGAATTGGAGGATCCAGTCAAGCTGTAGCTATTATAGGATGATGTTGCAATGGATCACTGTAATAGTTGCGTTGTCTCTAATCAGTTCCTGTGATTTTCCCAGCGCTGAGTGACTTGGAATTGGAGGATCCAGTCAAGTCCCCTTTCAGTTTCTCGAGAACCTGAACCAAGAGGATCTTGCATTCAGAGTCTTTCTTCTGCAAACTGCCGAAGACCTGCTGCCTAGAGTTGTTTGTTCACCTTCTTACTAAGTCTTCCACCTGTTCATCTTTTAATCAACCCAGTGGCTGAAGTTAGGATTCCAGACCTCCTTTGTTCTTTACATACCAGACCCAGTCCCTGAGTTAGAATGATATCTCCTCGAGTCTTTATCTCCATTTGATCATCCCTTTATAAACAAATCGTGATATTAAACTGATGGGTGTCGGGCTCTACTCCTGCAAGCAATCCAGGAGTGACTTCTGACGCTAACACTTAGGATGCAAGGTGTAGTTTCAAGAGAAAGAGAGTTTATTGATCGCTCTCAAAGGTGGAAGTGGTTTATTGACCGCCTCCTTTGCAAGCCTAAAATATCTAGAGAAATCTGAAAGTGGAAGAAAAATTTTGATGAACTATTTCAGAATCTTCATGTTATAAAAACAGGATTGCAGAACAATAAAATAAAACAAATGTGGAAATAAAACAAAGAAGATACACAATACAATAGAGACACGGGTATACGTGGTTCACCTAGTGTGGGCTACGTCCACCAGAGAAATTGTCAAGTCCTTCCTTTTTTATTATAAAACAAAATGAAGGGATACAACCTACAACACATACACTATAACTTCCTCTTATTTTCCTCACAACATCATCTCTCATAAAAGAGGGTTTCCTTCTAGGGAAAAACTTCCTAACATAACTTCTACCATTATATCTGAGACCCTATAATGAATGGTCCATAATTAGTATGAAATTACAATATACATTTACAAGGAAAATTTTCCTTCGGGAGCTTTGACCCCGAACCTCCATCGAGGAAGTTTCCCTCGAAACCCTGTCAGGGGCCTACTTGCCCCCCTACAACCCCCCATGTGGAGGGTTGTACAGTCTTTATGGTTTATAAACATGGCTAAAAACAAACACCTTTGAATCAGGAAGATAATCAGGCTCCACAACCAACAATCTCCCGCTTGGAGATTGATCACAACAACTCCACTGTTGTTGTATCTATTGGACTATGATCCTTATTAGACCTGAAAAAATTCTCATCTTCACCTTCATGCTTGAAGACCAACTAAAACTGAGTAGGAACTTAGTTTCTCCCTGGTTACTCCCTTTGTTAACATGTCTGCAAGATTTTAGCTAGTATGTATATTTTCCAACTTCAAATGTCCATCTTCCAAGATGGATCGTATCGAATGGTACTTGATATGTATATTCTTATTCTTTGAATCGAAGGCTGATTTCTTTGCAAGATGAATGGAAATCTCACTATCATGATACAACTTGTTATTCTCCTACTTCTTTCCCAATTCCTCTATAAACCTCTATAACCAAATCACTTCTTTACTAGCCTCTGTAGCAACAACATACTCTACTTTTGATGTTGAAAGTGAAACAACCTTTTTTAGTTTTGAAATCCAACTTATTTTTGTTCCACCTATAGTAAAAACATACCCTGTGGTGCTCCTCCTACTATATTGATCACCTACCATATTTGAATCAACATATCCATGTAAAATAATGTCTGAACCTCCAAAACATAATGCATGAGTAGAAGTACCTCTCAAATACCTAAGAATCCACTTTATTTCCTCCCAATATTCTTTACCTAAATTTTTCATATACCTACTCACACATCCCACTGCATGTGCAATATCTGGTCTTGTGCAAACCATCACATACATCAAGCTACCAACTGCTGATGAATAAGGGACCCTAGACATGTATTATATCTCCTCTTGTGTCTGGGGACACATTCCCTTGGTTAATTTGAAATGGATGGCCAAAGGTGTACTAACTGGTTTTGCATTTTGCATTTTAAACCTCTCGAACACCTTATATATGTACTCACCTTGAGACAATGCTAATTTGTGATTTTTCATGTCTCTTGTTATTTTCATACCAAGGATTTTCTTTGCAGCACCCAAACCCTTCATCGCAAATGAATTATTTAATTTCTTCTTGAGCACATTTATATCCTGCATATTAGACTCTGCAACAAGCATGTCATCTACATACAATAGCAAGATAATATAGCTTCCATTTTCTATCCTTTTAAAATAAACACAGTGATCAGAATGACATCTACTATAACCATGTTCTATCATAAACATGTCAAACATCAAATGCCACTGCCTTGAAGATTTCTTTAGGCCATACAAACTCTTCTTCAACCTGCATACCAAATGTTCTTTCCCTTTGACCTCATACCCCTATGGTTGTTTCATATAAATCTCTTCATCCAAATCCCCATGGGGAAACATTGTTTTTACATCTAATTTTTCAAGATGAAAATCTTCTACTACCACAAGACTTAAAATAGTCCTAATTGAAGTCATCTTAACAACAGGAGAAAATATTTCATCCAAATCTATACCTTTATTTTGTGCAAACCCCTTTACAACAAGTCTATCATTGTACCGTTTTTTTCCTCCATCCTCTTCCTTCAACTTGTAAACCCATTTATTATACAATTCTCTTTTTCCTACAGGAAAATGAACCAAGTCCCAAGTCTGGTTATTTACCAAGGAATCCATTTCCTCTTTCATGCCTTGCTCCCACTTCTTTTTAGTGTCTACATGCATTGCCTCTTCATAACATTTTGGTTCACCAGAATCAGTCAACAATAAATAATACAATGAAGAAGAGTATCGTTCAGGGGGTCTACTTAAACTAGTAGAGATTCTAACAACACTTGTATGAGTTTGAGGTACCTGTTGCTTATGTTGTTGTACGTTTTTATTTTCTGGTACCTTTGGAATTTATTTTTCAGTGATCTCATCAACCACTATGTATTCTGGTTTTTCTTTTTCCTATTTCTTTCCCTACAACTGATCTTTGTACATGACCTTCCCATTGAATATGACATCTCTACTCCTAATGATTTTGTGATTTTCATAATCCCATAAGCGATAACCAAAATCATTAACAGTCTATCCAATAAAGGTACACTTCTTGGATTTTGCCTCAATCTTTGTTCTATTTTATTTATCAATATGGACAAATGCTTCACAACCGAAAGTCTTCAAAAAATGAATAGTTTATCTTTTTACCTGTCCATGCCTCCTCTGTAATTCCACCATCCAAAGAGCTTGAAGGTCCTATCTTTATTAAGTAAAAAACAATATTTACAACATCTTCCCAAAACTGTAAGGGCAACCCAACATGCAATCTCATACTCCTTTCACAATCCATGATTGTCTTGTTCATCCTTTGCGACACACCATTTTCTTGTGGTGTTCCTGGAACTATTTTCTCTTTGTGAATCCCATGGTATGAATAGTAATCATAAAAATCCTTGTTGTAACATTCACCTCCATTTTCTTATCTAAGACACTTCAACCTTTTTCCTGTCTCATTCTCAACCAAATCTTTCTGTTTCTTAAAAGTATCAAAAACATCAGATTTTTATCGAATGCAATAAACCCAAGTTTTTCTAGTTGCATCATCAATCAAAGTAACATAATAATGAGAACCAGCAAGAGATGATACATGAGTTTCTCCCCATACATCTGTATGCACAAGGTCTAACCTTTCACTCTTCTTTTCTTGTAAAACTCTGAGAAAAATGACTCTCTTTTGTTTTCCATAAACACAGTGCTCACATAAATCCAAATCAATTTGTTTAAGATATGGCAACAAATTTAGTTTTTGAAGTATATGCATCCCATTCTCACTCATGTGTCTAATCCTATGATGCCATGGGTTATATCCACTCATGTAGAACCTAAAGAGATAGAAGAGTCAGTATTACTAGTACATAAATACAATCTACCTACCTTCTCTCTTTTTGCTATCACCGGTGATCCTTTGGTGACCTTCCACACCTTATCTGTAAATATGAATATACAACCTTCACTTTCCAAATTCCTTGAAATCATATTTTTCCTTAGATATGGAACATGTCTTACCTTTTTCAACAACCATTGGTTTCCATTCCTTTGCTTTATTTTTACCTTTCTCATTCCAACAATTTTTCATGGTGCATCATCACCCAAATGAATTGTCCAAAATCACCTTGAACATAATCTATAAAATGTTTCCTATGGGGTGTGGCATGAAATTAATCCCCTAAATATACTACCCAAGACTCATAAATATTATCTACAAAAAGAATCAAATCATCTTGTAACACCACCTGTTACATTTGCTTCCTGATTTTTCTCCTGTTCTCCATCTCTTTGTTTCTTTGGAGCTCTGCATTCTTTCTTCATATGTCCTTTCTTCCCACAATTATAGCACTCTATCTTTATCATTCTAGATTTGGATCTGCCCTTCCTAGAATTCCCATGGTTCCCTGATCCCTTTCCTTTATCCTTTTGTCTTCCCCTATTCTCCATGTTTAACGCATTACCTAATGTCTCACCTGTGCTTTTCCGTCGCATTTCCTCGCTAAGGATAACACCAACAACATCATAAAATTTTAGAGTCTTTGAACCAGAGACAAAATTAGTTACAGCCATGACCAAACCACTGGACAGTTTTCTGGCAATGAACACAAGATTAGAAGAGCCCTGACCTCATCATCAAAGTCCACTTTTACAGAACTTAGCTGATTAGTAACTGTATTAAATTCATTTAAATGATCTGCAATAGACCCACCTTTTGATATATTAATATTAAATAATATATTCATTATAAATACCTTATTAGACACCAAGGTTTTTTCATACAGTTTATCCAATGCACCATCATCTCCTTCATTGTCTTTTCTTTTGAAGTATTGAAAGCTATCGACGCTACCAGGCACAGCCGTATTGTTCCTACTGCCTTTCTGTTAAGAACCTTCCATCTTCCTTCATGGTCATCGAATTATTTTCTATTCCTTCCAATGGTAGGAATATATCCTTCTGATATAAATAATCTTTCATCTGCATCCTCCATAACTGGTAGTTTTGGCCATTAAATTTCTCGACCCTAAACTTTCATTTTTGCACCATTGCTCCCACTCGAACCAGGAACCCTACTTTCCTGCAAGTTACCTTTCTCTTTGATACCAGTTGTTAGAATAACAGCATCACGGAACAACAAAATAAAACAAATGCGGAAATAAAACACAGAAGATACACAATACAATAGAGACACAGATATAGGTGGTTCACCCAATGTGGCCTACATCCACCAGACAAATTGCCAGGTCCTTCCTTTTTATTATCTAGCAAAATGAAGGGATATAACCTACAACACACATGTTGTAACTTCCTCTTCTTTCTCTCACAATATCCTCTCTTTGAATACAATATTTGTAATGATACACAATCGCAATACAATTCCCTCATAAAATAGGGTTTCCTTCTAGGGAAAAAAAACCTAACATAAATTCTACAGTCAGATCTGCGACCTTATAATGAACAATCTAGATTTATTGTGAAATTACAATATACATTTACAAGGAAAAATTTTCTTTGGGGGTCCTCTTTCCCCTGGACCCCACAGGGGGGGAAAGCCCCCCCTGCAAACCCCCCCCCCCCCAGCATGGAGGGGGGTACAGTCTTCATGGGGTATAAACATGGTTGAAAACAAACACCTATGAATCAGGAAGATAATCAAGCTCCACAACGAACACATCAAACCAACTTATTTGTGTTTTGCAATGCTCAATAGATTGTGTCTGCAACACCACAACAGGAAAATCTATTGCTTCAAGATGAACCAGACACCGGCATGATAGGATTGGAAATTAAATCTTTAGAGATACAACTCGAGAAGTGGCTTACAGAAGCTACCAACGATCCGATATTTTTTGTATACGGGATGAGTGGGGTTGGAAAATCAACATTTCTCAAACAATGCTACAACACCTACAAGGTGAGGGATTTATTTGATCTTGTGATTTGGGGTGTAGTTGCATAATTTCCCATTCCGAAGCATTAGATTCGTATGGATTCTACAATCAATTTAGACCTCGCTATTTGATCTTATAATGATGTTGATATGAGGAAGATGAAGTTTTCTACACATCTCGATATGAAGAAATTATTTATGATTTTAGACGGCATGTGGAGCGCACTCAATCTGAAAAATTGGGCATGGAATATATCAGGAACAGAGAAAGAAAAATTGCATTCTCTACTCGAAATAGAGGTATGATTCCATAAATGAATGCAAACAAGCCCGTGCAAATACAACCACTGCCAAGAGAGGAGGCTTGTGATTTTTTTTCCAAAGTATCTTTCAAATACGACGATGTTCCGGAGAAGATAGAGCACATTGCGAGAGTAGTCGCAGACGAGTGTAAAGGTTTTCCCTTAGCTATAAATGTAATAGCCTCCACAATGATGGAAAAATGAGTTGTAAATGAGTGGAACCTTACTTTAAGGATGATGCAAATAGTGGATTCAAATTTTCCCTCAAACAATTAGATATCATCTTTCCTCTCAACATGTGGGGTATGTAAAATGTGGACCCAGGGGATTTTCCTAGATAATGAGGCACCTCAGTTTCAACCGATTATTACGTCAAGACATTATTGTCTTGCTCCGACCCTTGAAATCAATGATGCTAACTAAAACAAGACTCTCTCACAAGGTATATTGCACAAAAATTCCATTTATGAGTCTCATAAGGCATTTCACTCATTTTCGATTTCCTTCCAACAGTCCTACAATAATCATTGAAAATTTTATGATGGAATTGAGTCTTGGTTGGAGGAATCCTACATGTCTACTTTTCCCCCGAATCATAACACTGTGAAATTTAACATGTTGGGTGGATATTTTCTTGATTCAATTCTTTTCATCTTTTATCCCTCATTGCTCCATTTTTTGCAGTTGACTTCTAATGAGCATGTGGTTGTAGGTTTGGAGTTACATGATTGGCTACACTGGAATTATTTTTTTATTTTAACCTTCTTTCAGCCATTGTAGGGTAGAGTAGGAATATGATTAGCGTATTTCTTTTACTTCCCTTATGCTATCATAGTTTAGGTGTTTGCTTCATTTTTTGTGTATAGAATAGATTTTGGTTTGTCTTGGTTTCTTCAATAAAATCCACCAGTTATTATTAGTTTAGTTTGCAGTTTGTGATGGCATGCTTTAGTTTAATTTTATTTTCATCAAAGATTTCTTTTTTTCATTTTTGTTTGACAAAAAGCTTGGCTTAAATTTGTCTATGTTGCCAGTATTTTGCATTTGCGTACCATATCAGCTTGTTCACTTTGCGCTTTTCTATTTTATGGATAACCATGGTCGTGAAAGTGTCATCTATCATCAAATCATTTATCTGTATCATATGTAGGTATTGCGCTAGTTTTTAAACACATATTACATGAAAATCGATCCTCCCAACTCCTAAACAGTACTAAGCGCTCCAACTATTAGTTGATTGTTTTTGCGGGTCTATATTTTTCTACTATCGACACATTACCTCCGCTCCAATGGATGAAATAAGATCTTATATACCAAATATGACATAGAAACTGATGGAACGGAATTTGGGCAAAGTAGTAGTGAAACGGGACACGAACTTTCATTAAAAAATGCCTTGAGCGAAATTTTTTTGGCATTTGTCAAAGTGAATCTCATCACCAAAATAGACCAATTGTATGTTGTTTTCCATTGCGATTCCAATGCAACTCATAGAATTGAAATTTGATGCTGGGAAGTGCCAAAATGAATAACAAAGGGTTTCTCACCCAAACCAACCTTATCAACCATTTCATCGATGGAATAGTTAAATGAAATAGTGATTTGGCTCACCAAAAGTGCCTCTCTGTGTTCTTCATAATGCAAAAGACGATACTTCAATCATAGATCATATGAGAAAGTTATGAGTATCCAAATTTTCCTCCAACAACGTTAGCACAGGTCTACAATATTGGTTTCTCTCCTCTGTGCAAAGCCTTTTTTAGGTACCAATGTCGAGGGAAGGTAGACTTACTCAGCATCCTTGCAATGAGATCTACAACCAAAGAAGACAGGGCAATAAAAACAACAACAATTGTCGCAACAATGGGGAGAAGCAAAGGAAATCAAACTCAAATGAATAAAGAAGGAGTTTGAACCCTATAATGATCAGAGCTCCTAATTCCCAAGCCAATCATTATAGTGGATGAGATGCATTGTAGCCAACATCTATGATGGCTAACTAGCACTAGAATTTTTTTTTGAAATGTAACTGATGTCTTTGTTTTTTCATCATTATGAAGGGGATAAGGACAAAAGTTTGTAAATAAAATTTCATGGGGGAAGGTGGAAGGCTAAGAGTAACGTTGAACTCTAATAAATACGGGCATTGTATCTAAAAATATATTATTTTTTTCTCTCTTCAAATATTGTTCATTTTCTGAACTATTTTGGGGAATATGGTATTAACTAAAATTGAATAGCCTTCCTCAGATCTTTGATGTACTACTCCTGAAACTGTTAATATTGAGAAGTGCTCAGGGCCAATTTTTGATAGAGAGAACAACTTATGTGCATTTTTGTTTGATGTGAACTACTTCCAACAAAATGTTTGTTGTTCACATGGGGATGTAAGAACATGTTTGCTTATAGACTTTTTTTATGCAATTAATTTTGTTATTCTTTCTCATGTTTTATGTCTGAAGCATATGAGTTGTCGATGTATGTGATATAATGACTTAGACTATTCGGTTATATATTCATGTGCATATGTTATCTAACTTTATTTCTTCATTACGACTATCTGAGTGAAGCTATTGGTAGAGTTAGCTTCATTTTCACTACTCATTCGATTATGATAATCTACTCCTAATTATGCTAGGATAGGTTTAGAGTAGATTAGATTTATTTTATGCTTTTAGATAGTCTTCATATGCATCTTCACTTGGTTAACCTTCCAACCATTCTCCTTCATCTTGGACCCATCCGCAACCAGTATAACCAAAACTAGGAATGGGTTATCTATTCCAAATGGTGAGAGGTCTGATTGGGACTATTATCGCACAAGTTCTAGGTTGGGAAAATCTTGACCCAACCACCAATTGGTGACAGCTAGGAGAGAACCTACCCACTATCACCTTAGGTAAGTGTTCCCGTCACTTTAGAGGTGAGGTAGTCACCTCAAGGGGGGAATCTCGGTGACCCTAGGGGGAAATGAGATGGAAAATGATATGTATGAATGGATGTCCCTAGGGATCAATTATAAAAGGTAGGAAGAGATTGGAAAAGAGTCTTGGGAAAGTTCAAGGGTTTCCAAATGAGTTTGGTGACCCACCAAGTGTGAGTGTCTGCCTGAGACATAAGAAAAACCAAGCATATAATGTAATATGCTAGTTGGACAAACAAGTTAAGCTTGTTGTCCCTAATTGCAAAAAAATTAAATGATATATATTATCTCAATAAAGATAGCAAAGGTTGCAATATAAGTTCTAAGTATAAGATAAAATAAATAAGAGACAAGCTAATGAAACCTAGCTCAACCCAACAATAATTAAGCAATGCTCTAGCACAAAAAGTAAGGTTGAAACAAAAGCTTGTTGCGGTGATATTTATTATCCTTACGATTGTACAAAACCAAGATTTATAGAGGAAAAATCAGCCACTCAAAACCACTTCCAACTAGCTAGATAAGTGCGCTAGGGTTAGTAGAGATTTAGGGCTAAATCCTAGGGTTAGTTCAGGAGTTAGAGTTAGCCTCATAATCCTAAAGTTCTATAGTCTAAGTATTTTCTAGTATAAATGTTTTTAGAAATTAATTTATTCTAGTTTGTTAAGATAAGGACACCTAGCTTCTATGTAAAGGACACCTATCATACTCATGTGATTATGTGACTGGTTGTTCTCCTATTTTTTAGTTTAGAGTTAAGCTATATAAACAAACTCCTTCTTCAAGTGAAGTTAAGGAGTAGATTATGAATTTCAGATTGTAATCACTTTTTCTTTATTAATAAAATTACATGTCTGAGGACACTTTGTCAACATGGTATCACAGCCATGGTGAACTGGTGATGTATTGAGGAAGCAAGGAAGTCTTCACAACATCATCCAAGATCTCTTCAAATTCAAGGACATTGGTACTGAGGTATTTCTATTGTCAATTCAATAAGGAAAAGATTATTTTGATTATAGCAGCTTGTATTTTGAAAATTTTGATAAGATAAATCATCATTTTCAGCAGTTAAAATTTTTTGTATCAGATCTATTCTCTTTTTTGGTTCTCGTTAGAGATTATTTTCTGATCAGATCTACTTTTTTTAACAAGTAGACCAGCTGTAATCCAAGTAGAAGATTTTTTTTGTAAAAATTGTTTCAGATCTCTATAAATCTGGCAATTTCTTGTTAAAGAGATATATATTCTGATAAATGTCAATCTCCATGCTTCAAGATCTATGAAAATTGTTGCATATATGTAAAAATCTGGCAATCTGTTTATGTTTGAATATGGGAAAGGAAATCGATCCACATCGATTCAGATCCAATTCTTCTTGTGCGATCAAGACCTCCACAAATCGCTCCCTTCAACAAGCGCCCTCCATAGTAGATTTCTGGAGCATTGGTATTACCAGCAGCAGTGTACATCTATATATGGATTCATAGATCTGGAATCAGAAATCTGGTATCATTTGTTTGCAGATCTGGACTCACGATTGCGTACTCCAACACGTCTTCGTTAATTGCGTGCCCTGGACTCATGACTGTACAAGTGATCTTATACTTTCGTATTCTATTATACTAGGGATGCATCAAATCTCAGAGTCATAGATGCGGCCTAGATCTATTGCCGCTGATTGTGTTGCATTTGTAATTTTTGTTGTGAGTTTGAAGTCACTTGGTTTATCAATGGATAACTAATATACGACCGAGTCTGCTTTGTCCTTTCTAATGCAGACTTCCTGCCATCCATTTGAGGGTTTCACAATGATATCCTCGTATGTGAGGGTCACCATTTTTCTCTCGCTGTGAAAGCCTGTGGAGAAAGGAGAAATCCATGGCAATGTGGTTTGAACCCGGGTCTCATTGTCTCTGAGACGAAATGCAATTCTGGAATACATGGTTCTCCTTGTTCCTTACAAAGAGATTTGAATTCGAAGTCTACACACGTTTAGATCAATCAATCTAAGCATTGACATTGAAAAAGCTACAATTAACTACTTGCATTTCCCTGTCATTTTGATGAAAATATTATATTTCCCTGAGAATCTACTTGCATTTCCCTCTCATTTTGATTGAGATCTTCAAGAGAAATATTACAGTTTTGCATAAGAATCTATGTTGTGAGCTTGCCCCACAAGGCACTCAAACTCCTGTCACTGTTTGTACAAAACAAAAGTGCGATATTGGTATAAAAGGTCTGCTTCCCCAGGGTGGTTTCCGCATTCAAAGATTATACTGCTTATCACAACGAAGCTCCTGAATGAGATACGGATTATGTAGAAAGGTAATCTGTGGTGCGACCATTTCTTCCAAAGACTTCAGCCCTGTAACTACTTCGACACGCCTGTCAGTCATTTCTTGTCAGATGTCTTCAGTGCCTCTACCTCAATGCAGATTTCATCCAATGAGATAGTATATGTGCATATACTTTAAAATATAAAAGAAAGTGATTAAAAGGCTTAAGTTCAAGGGGGGGCACATTCTTGTGTTTTGTATAAGACTATAATTCTTGTAAAATGATCAAATTTCAAAAGTTTTGATCTTGAAACTCAGAGGTTGAGAAGAGTCTAGTGAAATATTCTCTCAAACTTCTTTTCAACGAGACTTTTAAAGGGTCAAGGCCAAGCCCTTAAAAGTGATCTTTTTTTGCGTGGACTGTGCACTCTTTCTTTCTGGTGCCTTGTGTCTCTCTTTTAGTGTTTTTGACGACTATTCAGTGTGGTGGTGTTATCAATATCTTGCAATCCTTTAAATAAGGAAATCTATCATCATGTCAAAATTAATCAATCTATTCACTGAATCAGACAAGTTAGATGGACCCAAGAACTACAAAACTTGGAGTAGGCACATGTGTAACACTTTGGTCTATAATGAATTATGGCATGATATATGTGATGGTGATACTGCTCCAGCTAAGCCCACCAACGCTGCTTCTTTAGCCAAATGGAATTTGAAAGATGAAAAAGCACTTGCTTTGCTATGTTCTTCTGTAACTGAAAAAATGTTTGTTCATATTGAGAATTCGAAAGATGCATGGTCTACTTGGAATCTATTAAAGAAGTTGTTTGATACTCCTGTTGCATCTCAAAGAGTTGATCTACAAATGAAATTGCTTAAACAAAGATTAGCAGACAATGGCGATGTACTTGAATACATTTCAAGGATTAAGAACATTCATCTGGAAATCATCAAAGGCGATTTTTCTAAACTTGAAGATAGTTTTCTAGTCTCCATTGTAATAAATGGCTTGCCTCCATCTTATAAGAATTTTCTTGAGACTTTCCAAATAACTGATAAGTTATCTACTATAACTTTTGATTCGCTAAGTGAATTGTTGGCTCAACATAGTAAAACCTTTGGAAAACAAAAACAATTAGGAGAAGATCTTCTTTACACTAAAGCTGAAAGCTCTAAAGAAAGGGAAAAATCAAATTCTCAAAATTTTCATAATCAATCTTCTTATCGAGGCAGTGGTAGAGGTCGTGGTCAAGGTAGAGGTCGTAACAATTTTCATCAACAAAATTTTCAAAGTAATGCGCAGTCAGGAAGAGGTCAAAATTTCAGCCAAGTAATATGTAAAAGATGCTTAAAGATGGGCCATTATGCATCCAATTGTCTTACCAGCAATGATCAATTGCCAAAGTTCAAGCAGACGTCTCAACAATCAGTGCAATATGAAGAAGATCAAGATTATCAGGATGATGAAAATGAATATGTTTTTTTAGCAGTTCAACATGTACATTCATTTGAAAATGATTGGATATTGGACACAGGGGCTACTCAGCATATGACTTATCCCAGAGACTATTTTTGGAATTATAAAGATGTTCAATTAAAACCCATTTATTTAGCTGATGATACAACTCATATACCTCAAGGAAGAGGTTCAGTGAAATTTTTTCTCCCTGGAATTGGTGAAAAATGGGTTTCTTATGTTTGGTATGTACCATCTTTTAAGAAAAATTTGTTATCCTTAGTCACAATCAGACAAGCTAGACATAAAATTGTCATGGAAGATGATTTGGTAAAGATTATGTCAGTGAAGGATAACTTGAAAACAATAATGACTGGATATGAAGATGGAAAGTTACTAAGAATGAATGGGAAAGTCATCAAAATAAAGGAAGAAGTTGCAGCAACAACGAATTCTAAAATGTCTTCATTCAGATTATGGCATTTTCGATTTGGTCACTTAAACTTTGAAAGTCTCTTGAAACTTAAGTCACAAGATTTGGTGAAGGGTTTACCAACTTTCAAGAAAGAGAATTCCATGTGTGAATCTTGTATCTTAGGCAAGCAAAAGCGAGAAACTTTTCCAACTAGCTCATGGCGAGCAACAAAGTATTTGGAGTTGATTCATAGTGATATATGTGGTCCAATGGAATCTTCTTTTGGTGGATGTCAATATTTTATATTGTTCATTGATGACCACACTAGAATGACATGGGTATACTTTTTAAAGGCCAAGTCTGAAGCTTTTGAAAAGTTTGTAAATTTTCAACACATGGTTGAAAATGAAACTAGAGAAAAGGTTGCTTCTCTGAGAACTGATAATGGAGGTGAATTCACTTCAACTGAATTCAATGACTATTGTCGAAACAATGGAATTAAGTGGAAACTGACAAATTCCTATACTCCATAGCAGAATGGAGTTACTGAAAGGATGAACAGAACTCTCATGGGCATGGCAATATCTATGATGCAGTTTAAAGGGTTGAGCACAAAATATTGGGCTGAAGCAGTCCATACTACAGTATATCTCAGAAATCGATCACCTACATCAGCTTTAGATGGACAAACACCTTATGAAGCTTGGTACGGTTTTAAACCCAAGGTAAATCATCTTAGGGTTTTTGGCTCAACATGTTATGCTTTAGTTCCTAAGGAAAAGAGGACTAAATTAGAAAACCGGAGTATGAAGTGTATCTTCATTGGATACTCTGAGGAAAAGAAAGGGTATAGATTGCTTTCAGATGGAAAATTCATTGTCAGTAGAGATGTAATTTTTGATGAAACTGAAAGTAACAGTTTAGATGAGATTAACCATCTCCTTAGTCGTTTAGATGAGAAAAACACTAAGGGTAAAGGTAAATTCAACAAATCAAAGCAAGCATTTTGGTTTGAAAAGACTTGGTTACTCCAGAAGACATCTCTTTATCAAAACGTTCTTCTACTTCATCTAATAATGAATCGACAAAAGATTCTTTTGATACTGAATCTTCAAAAGAATCTTCTCCAACCTCAGATATTTCAGATGAAAGAAGAGCCTCATTTTTTGAAAATCCTCTTTTCAACAATAATGGTGATTCAGATTCCCAATCCCCTCAACACAAGAAGCCAAAGTGGGCCGAACAACTTCTCAAAGATGTTCATTCAGATGAAATGAACAAAATAGAAACTAGTGGATCTTCAAGAGAAGAAGCTAATTTTGCTCATGCTTCCATTGAACCTACTTCTTTTGCTGAAGCAGTTGAACATAAAGAATGGCGGGAAGCAATGATTAATGAATATGATTCAGTACTTGCAAATGGAACTTGGAACTTAGTTGATTGTCCACAAGATGTTAAGCCCATCGGTTGTAAATGGGTTTATCGAGTAAAATACAAGCCCAATGGTAAAATTGACAAGTACAAAGCAAGACTTGTTGCAAAAGGTTTTGCTCAACATGAAGGAATTGATTATGAAGAAACTTTTGCACCCACATCTAAATGGAACACTATCAGATTGGTTAACAATTTGGCTACACATAATGGTTGGAAATTACATCAAGTGGATGTCAAAAGTGCCTTCTTGAATGGTGATCTAAAGGAAGATATTTTCATGACTCAACCACAAGGTTTTGAAGAAAAAGGACAAGAACATAAAGTTTGCAAACTTGTGAAGGCTTTATATGGTTTGAAACAAGCTCCTCGAGCTTGGTATGAAAAAATGGATGAGTACCTACGAAAGGTGGGTTTTTAGCGAAGTGAATCAGATGATACATTGTATTTTCGAATACAAGATAAGCACATGGTGATACTTGTACTCTATGTTGATGACTTAATCATAACAGGAAATAATGAAGCTCACATCAAACAAGTTAAGGAAGAACTTAAAGCAGGGTTCAAAATGACTGACTTAGGGGAACTTCATTATTATCTTGGAGTTGAAGTTTCTCAACATCCTAACMAARTATTCYYGAGTCAAACTAAGTATRCYACTGAAATATTAAAKAAATTTGRCATGGAAGATTGTAAACCTTCTCTTACCCCCATGGAGYARAAATTGAAACTTTCAAAATTTGAAGGGGGGGAATTGGTAAACARTACAAAGTACAGGMAATTGGTTGGAAGTCTCATTTATTTGACAAATACTCGACCAGATTTGTCATATTCAGTCAGTATACTTTCAAGGTTTATGCAGGAACCAAGGGAAAGTCATTGGAATTCAGCAAAAATGGTACTAAGATACATTCAAGGTACAAAAGACTTTGGTCTTCTCTACAAAAGGAACAAAAATTTTACACTTGTTGGATATTTAGATGTTGATTTTGCAGGTGACATTGATGATAGAACATCCACTTCAGGTTATTTAATGAATATGGGTTCAGCAGCAGTATCTTGGAACTGTAAAAAGAAGACAACAATTGCCAATTCTTCAGCAGAGGCAGAGTACATATCATCTTGGGAAGCAGCATGTGAGATTGTATGGATACGCAGAATTTTACAGGATCTTGGTGAAACTCAGAAATCACCAACTACCTTATTGATCGACAGTCAGTCAACAATAAAGATGGCTAAGAATCCAGTATTTCATTCAAAGACTAAACATATCGACACCAAGTACCACTTCATCAGATCGTTCATCATCAAAGACATCATCAAGCCTCATTTTTGTCCGTCTGAAGATCAAACTTCAAATATTTTACCAAACCTCTTGGTAGAATAAAGTTCACTAAGTTCAGAGATGAACTTGGTCTTTGTAAAAATGAACTTTCGGATTAAAGGGGGGATTGTTAGCCTCATAATCCTAAAGTTCTATAGTCTAAGTATTTTCTAGTATAAA
>ML841579.1:53721-71314 GCA_009831015.1 Picea engelmannii | reverse complement strand
TATATGCACATAGTTCCTGTGCGTGATTACGACTTTTATCCATAGATTCACATTGTAGGGGAGGATTGGCTGCCGTCTTAGACGGAAGCACGACTGATATTTAAGAATTTGTACGTGTCCCAATAAAGAGGCTATTCTCCCGTTTCAAAAATGCTATTAACGATGAAAAAAAAATAGGTGGTAAAATAGTAGATTCATTAACTTGGTTAGATTGGTGGAATGTTTTTCAAATTTTAACTTTATAATGATATAGTTGGAAGGTTATAAAAAAAAAAAAAAAGTATGGTAGTATTTAATATGATTTATATTTAAAAAAAAAAAGTGAATTTTAGTGTAAAAATTGTAAAGAATGATTAGTAGTTCATGTTTTTCAAATTTTAATTTTATAATGATAGAGTTGGAAGGTTATCAAGAAATTACAAAAAAGAGAAATCCAAATATGATAGTATTTCATATGATTTATATTTAAAAAGAAAAATCAATTTTAGTGTTAAAATTGTAAAGAATGATCAGTAAAATGCTTTTCAAATTCCAATTCCATAATAATATAGTTGGAAGATTACCAAGAAATTACACAAAAGGAGAAAACTAAATATGACAGTATTACAAACGATGCATTACAAACCTATTTATATTTCCAACGATGCATTACAAACCTATTTGTGTGTTTCTCATATTCATAAAGATTCAAGGAAAGGAAGATGGGGACACAATTTTTGAGAATTACTAGAGTGATTCATCAAATTTCAAAGTACATCAAGGTAGAGAACATAGGGAATTTATTTTATCTGGCATATAAATAAGATATATAAAAAACATTAAAAAAACCCAAAAAAAAAAAAAAAAAATTGTAATTTTATTAATAATGAATTATGACTAATAACAAATGAAGACAATGCATCATCCAATCATACAATTTGAAATTTAAATAGGTAAATCCACACATCATATAATGATACATTCATACAATACCATCTGAAAATTGCTTGTGACATGTCTTCTTCTTAAAAGTGTTGAAGTAGTTATTTAGAAACATTAAGCTCAAATGTGTTGCAATAGTTCTTTGGAATCATTGATGTCAATTTGAGTCTTTATAAGATAAGGTAAGGTAATATAATTTTAGTAATGTCTAATGAATGACCATAAAAGTAGGTCAATGAGACTAAAACAATACATTCAAAGTAGGCACGAAACGTGGGAGTGCAAAAGCAACTCCCCAATCGATATTGAAAGAAGAGAGAGAAAGAACTAAGTGTCTATCAAAAAATTCAATGTTTAACTAAGAGAAGATACAAATAATGTGCAAGTATAAGAAACATGATAGAAATTTAAGAGTCTCAGCACTGAACAAAAGAGAGGATGTCAAGGCTTTCTAGTGCTCATGTTGGCTACTAAGGGTGAGGCCTTCAAAGGCATACATAATCCTATGGACGACATGGAGTGGACTGATCATCCCTCCCTCAAATATTAACTTATTCCTTACTCTCCATATAAATATGCATGCAATGTAGGCACAAAAAGTGGGAGTGAAAAAGAAACAAACCAATCAATATTGAAAAAAGAGAGAGAAAGAACTAAATGTCTATCAAAAAATTGAATTTTTAACTAAGAGAAAATATAAATAAGGTGAAAGTACAATAAATATGCTAGAAATTTAAGAGTCTCAACATTAAACAAAAGACAGGATGTCAATGCTTTCTAGTGCTTGCGCTGTCTACAAAGGGTGAGGCCTTCAAAGGCATACATAATGGTAAAAGGATCTCTCAAGGGTAGCGGCTTGAGAAAGCCTTTCACCATTAACCAAAATCCTTCCATTCACCTTTCAATAGAAGCATTTCACCTTTAGACTTCCAATTTAAGCCATTCTCCTTTATCCTTTAGCCCCTCACCTCTCACAAAACAACACCTCACCTCACCTAAGAACTGGAAATTGGAACCATCGGACTTATCCTCACAAGCACTTAATCACCCACCCCATGAAAACAAGTTGATCAATTTCCAACGAGGTGCAAAGTGATGGTAGTTTTCAATTGACAGATGTGGAAGATATAGTAACACCGAATGTGTCAAACCAAATTCATAATCCACATAAATATATATGGTTTGCAAATGTAAATATCCAAAAAGGAATAGATCCCAATGCAAAAATAGAAAATAAAAACATACATCTAGGGTTTGCAAACATAAATCTATTTACCTGTGACTTCGCTGCAAAAGGGCCCTGCAAATTCAGATTCTTACTTTGTCTTTTGAGAAGACTCCACGTCCTCTCCATAGAATTTTTATTTTCCATGGTCGCTTATTATATACCTATACAACCTCCAATGCTTGAATTAACTAAAACCCCTCTCCTTTGGTCGGCTCCAAGCTCCAATGGTCCAATTAACTAAAACCCCTCTCCTCTGGTCGGCTTCGACTCCAATTCAGACCTCACTAGCTCCAATATTGGTCCGATCAAAAACCCTAAATACACCTCCCTCTGCCCCGTCGAATATTTGACACTGCACCCACTCCCTCTACGCAATATTGGTTAGGTCGGAAACCCCAAATGCACCTCCCTCTGCCCCGTCGAATACTTACCACTGCACCCACTCTCTCTGCACCCATGGACTAGTTGTATAATTACCTGAAACCCCAAACACACCTCCCTCTGCCCCATCAAATATTTACCAATGCATCCATGCCCTCTGCGCCCATGGACTAGCTATATAATTACCTAAAGTGCATTGTATTCTCCCACCTTCTATGTACCCTCATCAAATTATGAAGAGCATTGAAGTCTCCCACCTTATGCGCCCTCATCAAATTATGAATGTGATCAGTACCCTATTCTCCCACCACTTCAAAGAGTAGTCTGAATACATTAATTGTCAACATTTGTCATTTGTCGTGAAAGTATGTCATGAAATGAGTGAAATGATAGCAGGGAACTATTATAAAAACAATATTATAATATTACAGAATATGATATATTTTTCATAACCATTGATTAATATATTTTAAATCATTCACAGCTATAGTGTATATAAAGTTTTCAAATTATATTGTGTGACTAATATTTATTTAGTTGTGTTTACTCGACAATCAAATTAGTCATTTATTTAGTCGTTGTTATTTGTGCGACTAATTATTTATATGTGTTTTTTTTCTCGACAATCAAATTAGTCATCTATTTAGTCATTTGTAAGGTAAAATTTAGTCATTTTTTCATGTCGTGACTAAATGTTTTAGTCACGTAGTTATTTATTTGTCAAATTCTACTAGTGTGTTAACCTCCATAATTATTAGTAGTGTTTTCACTTCTATTATAGATTAATCTTCAGGATATAGAGAAAAGGTTCTATTGATTTATTTAAAGGATGCATTTTCTTTAAAAAATTATTTTTATTAAAATAAGATTTTATTAGAATAATGACTCAATACCCAATGATAAGAGGCACGAGGTCTATTGTTCTTTTGTGTCTCGTGGGGAAACACAATCCTCAAATGGAGCCTAATGTTGTAAACTTATTAAAATTCTTTAATTTTAATAATAAATTTAGTAGCACTAATTAATATTAATTAGGTGATTTTTAATAAATAAGATAAATTTAAATTTATTATGTTTTAATTGTTTAAGTTAGTTGTTTGAATTATTTGAAATTTTGAATAAAATTAACAAAACTTTATAGTATATCCATTTATTATATTATAATAAATTTTCGATTTGAATAAATGCATATTTGATCGGGTGCAATATTGAAAATGAATCAACAGTGAATATTAAATAAACACGGGCCCCCCTCCCCTCCCTCCCCCTAAAACAACCATAAACAAATATTTCAAAGGTGTTGACGCAACATGGATTTGACATATGTGGTGCCAAGGTAGTAGTGGCATGGATTTGACGTGGAAATATGATATTGTATAAAAAGGGGATAAATCTAGCGGAATCACTATCTTTAGAGGGATCCAATTCAACCGAACCAACCTTTAAATCTTTCACAAGGAATAAGTATTTATTGATTCCGGTGAGATGGTGGCTTGGTGGTCGATTATAGAGAATAGAAGGTTACAGTGTCCCAGTGGTCTGTTATAGAGAAAAGAAGGTTATGGTGTCTTGGTGGCATGGTGGTTGATTATAAAGCAAAGAATTTTTTGGTGTCCCAGTGGCCAGTTACAAAGCAAAGAAGGTGATTCAATGGTCGGTTAGCAAAATTGTTAACAAAATTAAGTTCGTAAGTTGACAATCGGAATGGGTTAAATAATTTGGGTTTGAGAGTTCATTTCTTCGGTGGTTGGTGGCCCGGTTAACAAACCTTTTGAGTTTCCATCAAATAAAGTCTGGCAATTGAACGAGAAAAAAATAAAAAGTAAATAGAATATTTAGTCAATGGTCGATGGTTGGTTAACAAATATGTTAATTGGTGAGGTTTCAAAGACTGAAATCATTTTAAATCCTGACCATTATTGAATGAATTAGAAAAATCCATTAAATGGAGATTATGAGAATGAAGTAACTAAAGGATAGAGAGGGAAATTTCAAGATAATTTAAAAGTTGGAATCTAGTTGCACCATTTTTGAAAGAAATCACTAGCTAGAAGCAACATTACAACAATGAATCAACTGGGAAGGCTCAGACCAACCCTTTCTAGATGTTAGAACCTCCTTTGATAGATTTTGGTCCTACCTTGATCCACTACTCCACTGTATATTCCTTGAGATATTTGTGTTTCATAATATTTCCCTATAGTCCTTTGTTGAATCAAAGTCTCCACAAACTCTTTGTTGTTAGTGCCTAACTGAACAAGTGGACCTTCTTTAAACCTCACTCTCCCCCTTTTTTGGTTTTGCAAAAATTTTCCAACTAACAAGTGGAATACTCACCTTCTTATTTTTACCTATTCATAGAAAACTAAAGAATCTCCTTCTTATATTTTTTAATATGATATTTGTGATATGAGCTAAGGAGAGCTAGTAGATAGGAATTCTCTCAGGAACAACCTTTAGAAAAACTAGCCTTCCACCAATAGTAAGCCACCTATAACACCAACAAGTAATCCAACAGGTAATCCTAGCATCGATTTTCCTGAAAGGCCACATAAAGTATGGCACTATATAATCCTTTGGTTTCAAATGGTATCCCAAATACTTCAAACCATTATCTAAAGGCTTAAAATGAAAGGAGTATTGATGAAGGATATGTTCTTCCACTTTAGGGAATAATTCATTACAAAGGATTAGAGATTTTCTATCATTTATTTCCATCCCAATCACCATAAAAACAATTCTCTAAAATGTGCTTATAATACCTCCATTCCCTTACTATTCCATCCTGAAATAAAATAACCCCATCAAAAAATAACATATGTGTTATATTTTTTTCCTCTGCTACCATGATGCCCTTGACTGAACCTTTAAGTCTTGTAAATTTAATTAACCTACTCAAACTCTCAGCTATAAGAAGAAACAAAAAAGTGGACAAAGGGAAGCCTTGTCTCAAACCCCTTGAGGATTTAAAAATCCCCAAAGGAGTTCCATTTATGAGTACCATGAATGAATTCGATGACATACAATCCAAGATCCAATTGACTACCTCTAACCTCAAGCCTATTTCATGGAGCAAGACTAGCTTGAGAAAACTCCTATTGACTTTAATGTAGGTTTTTAACCAAGATTCATAAATGTTGCTAGTATCTTTTTCATCCTAATGGAATGAAAAACCTCCTATGTTGAGCCAACTAAATCCAATATCTACATGTTAAAGAGAAAACCAAATTGTTCCTCCAATATAAAAGTCGACAAGACCCCTTTGATTTTGCTAACAATTATTTTAGCTATTATTTTGTAAATTAGGTTACAAAGAGAAATAGTTTTGAGGGCACTAAAGGAGTTTGGGTCCGACCTCTTAGGAATCAAAGAAATAAAGGTTGCATTGATATCCCCTAAAACTCTGCCATAAATCCTTGAGTCCTCCACTACCCTAAGGATCTCTTCCTCTAAAAGATCATAAAAACCAACATAAAACTCCATTGTCCATCCATCCAGACCTGGACTCTCTGAATTTTTGAAATCTACTATTACTTCCCTTATATCATCCTTTGTAATGGGAGTGTCATTTTGTTATTCATTTATTGATAAAAAAAAAAAAAAACCTAGGGAACAGTCAGATCACTCTCATCTGCTAAACTATGTGATTCTTTGTTGGTTCTCTGAAAAATGTTTTGAAGTGAGCCATATAGTAGCCGATATTTATTTTAAATACCTAATTGTATTACCATCTAGACAATCCAATTCCCAAATGGTATTGAACCCTTTCCTATGGGCAGCAAAATTGTGAAAAATATTTGTATTACTGTCCCCTTTCTCGAGCCAAATGGCCCAAATTTTGATCCTTCATGTGGCTTCTTGAATGGCCAAGAGATAAAATTTATGTTCTTTCAGAGATTTGATCTCTTCTTGTTCTTCAGGGGTAAGTACCCCCACCAGATTTTAAGAGAAAAGCCTAGCTCTATTCTCCTTGACCTTCAACAAATCATCCTGACAATCAACCTTTTTATTTTTGTCCCATTTTGCATCCAGCTTCTTAACATGCTTCAAATTCGCAACAAATTGATACATTGCAATTTCACCTATTTTGAAGCGTTAAAAGGTTTCTAGTTATCATAAATAAGCCTCCAAAAATCCTCCTCTTCTATCCAAGCATGATTAAATTTAAAGGGGCCTAGGGGTTTCTCATCTTCTTTTTCTAGTTGAATAAGTATTGGAAAATGGTTCAAAGAGCCACCCACTCTTATCCAAGATCTATATCATTCAATTTCCTCCACCAGATGTTATTCCAACAAAAATATGTCCAAACTCTTGGAAACCCCTGATGCACCACTTTGTCCATTCCTCCAATTCAAAGCCACTGGAACAAGTTCTATGTCAACAAGCTTAGAGTCTTCAAACACATGAAAGAAATAATGTGCCAATAAATCTTTCCTTGTTGAATGTCCCCAAATATCTCTTGGGGATATTGTCAAATTCAAGTCACCAACGAGAATAAGGTTATTCTCCATCAAAACCCCTTGACCAATCATTGAGTCCCAATAAGTCTTTCAATCCACATATGGTCCATGTTGATTAAGTATTTTCAATACTTGTCCCAACTCCTTATCTTCCCCTTCCAGCATGATACTTGAGTCAATGAAACTTGTGTTTAAAACTACAAAGGAAGAATTCCAAGCTATTAACAACCCCTCAAACATGCAAACAACATATAGTGTGCTAAAACTCCAATTTGGAAAGAGAGGCGAAAAACATTTGATTGCCTTGGCTCCGACGTCCATTGTTTCCTACAAAAGAATAATATAAGGCTTACAAAGTAAGAAGATTCTTCTGAGGGCTTGTCTCTTGAGGGCACCCCCTACTCCTCTCACATTTAAAGATTCTAAGTGCCCTGGATATGGTCAATAGTTTTCTTGGTTGGACCTCCTTCAAAGCCTTATTTTTGGCTTTGAACATAAAAGAATTGTGTCCTAGCTAAGGTGGAGACTTTACAATAGGAGCCAGACCCCATTCAACTATCCCTTCCCCTACCTGGTACTCCATCAATCTCAATGGTTTATGTGAACAGAGTCGATAACACGGAGAGGAAGGTTTAGGTCAACCATATTCAACCTGGTCAACCATGGTCTACCATGTTCAACCATGGTCTACCATGTTCAACCATCGTCTACTTGGTTATCACTAGTCATCCATGCTCTTACAATATGTGTGTGTGTGTGTGTGTGTGTGTGTGTGTGTGTGTGTGTGTGAAATGAAAGAGCATGGTTGACTAGTGATGACCAAGTAGACCATGGTTATAATTAATTATATTTATATTTTAATTCACAATCCTTAATGTTTATGATAATGATGATGATGATTAAGGTATTCTTACTTTTCACAAATTCTTTTTTTAAACAAGAAAGGGTTTGTTATATTAAAAGAGCAGTGGTGTAACCACTGTAGGAAAAACTACAAAGTTCAGGTCCGCAACCTATACATAATGTCAAAAACCAACGTTCTAAATCTATATTTTTCTGGGAGTCCAACCAATGAAAGAGACTCATAATTTCTGAGCTAACTTTCTGATCCCAAAATTAACCTTTATTTCAGAGAACCAGTTTGACTACGTGTTTGCACCGGTTGCCTTGTATGAGAGGATTTTTTCTTTTTTGCCACTTGCGTCCAATTGTTGGATTGCTCATTCTCTTCATCTACTTGATCGGCCTAGCTTTGAGAAGAAGGTGGTTGTGAAGACATAACTATTTCATGTTCTACAGTTGGTTGAGCTGGCTCCCTACTTTTCCCTTCAGGTGTTGATTCTGTAGGAAGGTCCTTCAAAATATGTTGATGAGCCAGCTTTGCACCGTCCCACCAGGTGGATTTTCGGCGAGATTTCTCAGTTTTATGTTTCTCCAAAAGTTTTTTGCAGTTGATGGCTAAATTTCATGTTTCAAAGCACACTCTACATCTAAAGTTTACGTGTTCGTAATCTACAGGTTGAGTTCGTGAATAGTCCTTATTTTGCAGGATAATTTCTACTGGAAATCCTTTTGAGAAATCATTCTCCACGTAGATCCGAGTGAATGTGGTGAAGGCAAACCTTTTTTCTGTACTTATGCTATGAAACTTTCCAAGGATATTCCCAATGGTTTGCAGAGAGACTCGGCCCCAAAAGTGCAGAGGAAGATTTGGGAGCCTCACCCAAACTGGGGCTGAAGGAATAGCGGTAGTGGAGGCGTTGAAAGCGATGGTCCAGGGCTGCATGGAGAGGCCTGAACTGCCCCAAAACTAGGGGCTTGAACTGAAGATCTGATCCTTGTCTTCTGTAGATCCAAAAATCACTATAAAAAACCCTTTTGCACACAGGCAAACAAGGCCTTCCTCCTCTAGCAGGGGGGTCCATTCGAAAGAGATCCAAGAATGAAAATCTGTTAGACGAGGCCACAGACCGTTGAACCTACAAACAATGGCATGAAAGCTATAGTGATCCGCGAAATCCAAAGTACTCTGGATGACTGGAACGATGGGAGCAGGGGCCTCTTGAACCACAAGCCCTAGAGGAGACCCTGAACCTTTGGACAACAGAACCGCAGGCTGAGGGGAAACGACACGAGCACTAGGAGAAGGCGGGAGGGGAGAACCGTCCACCTGCAGAGGCGTCTTGCGGGGTAGCGAACCCCCTTGCTTCAACGAGGTTAGGACCTCGGGGAGAAGGGGTAGAGGGGACGAACGATCGACTGAGCTTTGCTAAGCAGGAGGGCCTCGAGGAGGCTGCAAGGAGAGAGTCGTGACGGGCTTGCGCAAAGGAGGAAAGGACAAGCTAGCAAGTTGGAGAGAGGTTGGTTCCGAGGCAGGAACCCTTCCTACGATGAGATCTACCAGGGAGGCCATCAAGAGCGAGCTGGAGTAGGCTTGTCAGGCGAACGACGACGCCTAGGGTTTCCTCAGTGGTTCTCCTTCTTCAGAATCCTATGGATTCAATACAAGTTTGTTCTCAACTTTTTATTTTGTTTACTTTTCACAAATTCTTAATGTCTATGTCTATATTTATTAAATTTATATTTTGAATTTATAAATAATTTGGATTTATATCTTTTGTTTTTTAACATAGTTATATATAAAGAAAGGGCGAGTCTCTTATCCAACCAAAAAGAGAGTCTCATATACCAATTTGGTGTGTGACTTGACATGACCTTAAAATTAAATTATTATTATTAATAATAATTATAAATTTATTCATCTATTATATATTAATTTCTTTTTAATTATATTAAAAATATATTTCTCATATATTTATGATTTATTAATATATTCTCTCACACCTATATGATATAATATATTTATGCAATTAAAAATAAAATAGAGATGTATAATATACTTATAATGTTAAATAGCAAGATTAAATAGGTTTTTGATGATGCATTATGCTATTGACAGCATGAAATAGAAATGGAAGAATTGAATATTCTTGGTAAAAAACTCAAATTAAATTAAGCACGATAACTTCCTTGTATTTCAAAAGCTGGTTGTTAGTCATTAATGATCACCATTAACATTAATTAAGTATTTACACTTAATGATCACCATTAACATTAATTAAGTGTTTACACTTTTTAATTATGCAACTTTTAATCTAACCTTCCGGTACATTCTATTCAATTGCATTAAGGAGTAAGTAATTGATTCATGATCTAGAGAAGATCAAAATGCACTAATCCCAACATAGCTGGAAAGTATATAAAGAAAATATTGAAATGTATATAAATTTAAACGTATAGTATATTGGCTAACAGCATGAAAATCTTCCAATGGAGTTAAATACCTCTGGTCGGCCATTGTAGATTCACAGGAAGAGAGCACTCTGCACGTAAGTTTCATCGCAAGAATAAATATCGGTGACCATCCAATACGGTGCGTACCCCTTAGTCACTTTAATATATATATGCACATAGCTCATGCAAAGGTCACTTTATATATATATGCAAAGGTCACAATGCAAAGGTCACTTTATATATATGCAAAGGTCACAATGCAAAGGTCACTTTATATGCAAAGGTCACTTTATATATATGCAAAGGTCACAATGCAAAGGTCACTTTATATATATATATGCACATAGCTCATGTGCGTGACTACGACTTGTATCCATAGATTCACGTTGTAGGGGAGGATTATTGGCTGCCGTCTTAGACGGAAGCAGGTGGCTGATATTCAAGAATTTTGTGCGTGTTCCATTATATTCTATCATTATAAAATTGGAAAGTTGTTAGGAAATTATAAAAAAAATAATGAATTCTAGTGTTAAAATTGTAAAGAATGATGAGTAGAATGCTTTTTAAATTTCAATTATATAATGATAGAGTTGGAAGGTTGTCAAGAAATTACAGAAAAAGAGAAATGGAAATATCCAATAATATTCAATATGATTTATATTTTTTTTAAGTGAATCTTAGAGTTAAAATTGTAAAGAATGATTAGTGAAATGCTTTTCAAATTCAATTCTATAATGATAAAGTTGGAAGGTGCCAAGAAATTAAGGAAAAATAAATGGAAATATGATAGTATTTTATATGATTTATATTTAATAAAAAAAAAACGAATCTTAGTGTTAAAATATTAGTGGAATACTTTTTAAATTGCAATTTTATAAGGATGAGTTACAAGGTTACCAAGAATGATGAGTTAAAAAGTTACCAAGAAATTATAGAAAAAGAGAAACCAAAATATCATCTTAGTATTCTTTATATTGATTTGATTTGAATTAGGGCATAGATTTACTAAGTGGAAAAATGGTAGATTTACTAATTTGACTAGACTAGTAGAATGTTTTTCAAATTCCAATTAGATAACAGGTTGCAAAGAAATTCCAGAAAAATAGAAATGGAAATATATATATATATATATATATATATATATATATATATATATATATATATATAATGGATTAATGGGTTTCTATTTTTCTGGAATTATCTCTTTTGCAAAGTGTAAAGAACAAATTCTCATGAGCTTCATAGTGAAACTGGGGGTTGGTCGATTTCTAAAAGGCCATGGGATGAAAGAGTGTGTCACCTTTTTGTGACACTAAGAATGTTAAAGATGAAAATCACTTTCTCTTAGATTGTCCAACCTATACCCATATTAGATCTCATTTTCAAAATATTTATTACACTACCAGCCTTCCTAACCTTTTAACTCAACAAAAGTATGGTGATCTTGGAAAGCTTCTCTTAATGTTTGAATGTTTTTCAAGCACAGAAACAAAATTATAAAAAATCACAAATAATCACTTACTTTCTTAAGATTCTATAGACCAATTCGATCTTAGTGAACTTTCATCATCATCATCAATATTTTATTTTTAATAAAATATTTTATATTATATTTAAATATCAAATCTCTCTGTGTTTGTATTTATATTTGATTCTTAACCTATGTCATAATATCTTTAGCTCTCTTAGACGCTGCAGACTACTCTGTATTTTTAATAAAATATTTTATATTATATTTAAATATCAAATCTCTCTGTGTTTGTATTTATATTTGATTCTTAACCTATGTCAAAATATCTTTAGCCCTCTTAGACGCGGCAGACTACTCTGTATTTTTAATAAAATATTTTATATTATATTTAAATATCTAATCTCTCTGTGTTTGTATTTATGTTTGATTCTTAACCCATGTCATAATATCCTTAGCCCTCTTAGACGCGGCAGACTACTCTGCAGCGAAGCGAAAAAATGGCAATGCTGGGTATTATCACCGGAGCCGCATCAAAGAGTCTAAGTAGCGCCATTGGTCCACTCATCCAACAAATAGACGATGTTATTCGCCTGGATGAGAACCGTCAGCTTTTGGAAGAACAGTTAAATCGTATGAAGAGCCTCTTACTCGATATTAACAATCAATTTCAAGATCAGCAAAAGACGCCCCCTAAGTCGCTGGAAAATTGTGTGCTTAGGATGCAAGGTGCAGTTGGAAGAGCAAGAGAGTTGATCGATCGCTCTCAAAGGCGGCAGCGGTGTACTGGCCGCCTAAAATCTCCACAGAAATCCGAAAGTGGAAGAAAACTTTTGATGAGCTCTTTCAGAATCTTCAAACCGACTTCTCTGTGTTCTGCAGTGCTCAACAAATTGCGTCCGCGACACCACAGCAGGCAAATCTGTTGCTTCAAGACGAACCACACACAGGGCTGATAGGGTTGGAAATTAAATCTGCCGAGATACAGTTCGAGAAGTGGCTTACAGAAGCTCCCCGCGATCCGATATTTGCTGTATATGGGATGGGTGGGGTTGGAAAATCAGCATTGCTCAAAAAGGTCTACAACACCTATAAGGTGAGGGACGATTTTGATCTTGTGATTTGGGTTGCAGTTGCACAATTTCCCATTCCGGAGTTGCAGAGTCATATGGCTTCTGCAATCAATTTAGACCTCTCTAGTTGTTCTTATAATGATGTTGATATGCGGAAGATGAAATTGTCTGCACATCTCAGGACGAAGAAATTTTTCCTGATTTTAGACGACATGTGGAGCGCACTCAATCTGAAAGAATTGGGCGTGGAATTTGTGGAGAACAAGGGAAGCAAACTTGCATTCTCTACTCGCAATAGAGATCTGATTCCAGAAATGAATGCAGACCAGTCCGTGCAAATACAGCCACTGCCAAGAGAAGAGGCATGGGACTTGTTTTCCAAAGTAGCTTTCAAAGGCGGCCATGTTCCGGAGGACATAGAGCATATTGCGAGAGTAGTCGCGGACGAGTGTAAAGGTTTGCCCTTAGCTATAAATGTAATAGCCTCCACAATGATGGGCAACCGGGCTGTAAATGAGTGGAACCTTGCATTAAGGCAGATGCGGACAGTGGATTCAAATTTTCCAATTACTCATCCTAGCATCGATCGAGATCTGTATGATCGATTGAGATGGAGTTACGATAGTTTGCCCCATGCTCATTTGAAAACCTGTTTTCTGTATTGTGTCATGTTTCCAGAAGATTGGTACATTCCAGTGTACATTATGGTGCACATGTGGATCGCAGAAGGAATGGTAAAGAGCAAAGATGCGGACACTTTAGTGGATACTGCGAACAGCTATGTAAAGTTTCTTGCTGATCGTTGCTTATTCCAGCTGCGATCAGACGATGGGTGGGGGCTTGTGTCTGGAGTTCACGATGTTCTCCGCGACATGGCAGTTTACATAGGAGAGAAAGAAGAGAATTATGTATCGAGGGCAGGTCAACATTGTCTGGACATAGAGGCCCTTTTCCCCGACATAGAGGCAAGCGATAATTGCAAAAGACTCTCACTCTTTGGTAGTGATATTACGTCTCTCCCGGCAAAGGAATTGAGATGTCCAAATTTGGTTAGTTTAACTTTAGTAGTTAATTTTGGATTGAAAGAGATTCCAGAAGCATTTTTCTTTAACCTCGTATCTCTTAGGGTGTTAGATTTAGGTAACACGGGGCTACAATTATTGCCAAGATCATTGTGGCAATTGAAACAACTTCAATTTCTTGGTCTGAACTTTACTCAAATTGAAGATGTGCATCCCGGCATTGGCAATTTGTCAAACCTTCAGTTTTTGCATCTTAAGGGATGTAAAGGTTTACAGGTATTGCCATGTGAAATAGGGGAACTTAAGAATCTCAAATTTCTGGATATCAGGGGCTGTAATAAATTAAATCCCATTCCTACTGAGATTAAAATGCTTTCGAATTGTAAAATTCTACATTATGTAAAATGAAATATGTGAATAGAGGAAGATATTATTAGAAGTCAATGGAAGGTAAAAGGTTTACAATTATTGCCATGTGAAATAATAACTTAAAATTTTCAAATGTATGGATCTAATCAATTAAAATTCATTGTTATCGAGATTAAAATGCTTTCAAATTGTAAAATTTTACATTATACTGAATGAAATCTGTGAATAAAAGAAGATATTATTTGAAGTGAATTCATATTCATAATTTTTTTATTATAAATAATTTAATTTTATAATTTTCAATTAAATTGGTAAATTTTTTATTTATATTATTTAATTTTTAAATTGTAAAATTTTGCATTATGTAAAATGGAATATGTGTAAAGGAAATTGAAGTTAATTTTAGGATTGATAAAACTTTTTTGTTATAAATAATTTAATTTGATAATTTTCAATTAAATATTTTATGTTCATAAATTTTTTTGTTTATATTATTTAATTTTCAAATACTTATGATATATTTTATAAAATAGTAACCTTTGCCTTCGCGGCAGGTCAGGTAACCCCTTCCCTCTGATGCTTAGGTTCTTATGTTTAAGGAAAATTACAATCTTATTTTATTTAATAAAATATTAATTATATTTTTTTCTAAAAATTATATATATATTAATTTTTATATGGTATATGAAAATGAAAAAATTTATCTGATTTGAAGATTGTTGAGAAGAAGTAGTTAATGGGTTCACAAAACTAGATCTAGTCGATATACAAGCAATAGAGAAGACATAGCATCGTCAATCGGTTGTGCATGCATAGAGAAGACATTCAATATCAAAAGGTCATTGAGAAGGTACTTCGAAGCATTCCTGATAAGTTTAATATGGTTGTGGTCACCATAGAAGAGTCGAAAGACCTGTCAACATTGACATTTGAAGAACTCATGGGATCTTTGTTAACTCATGAGATTAAGTTCAGTCGAAATATTGAATCTTTGTAGAACGCATTTCAGTCTTAGGCCTCCATAAGCAAAGGTAAAGGTCGAGGGAATAGAAGTAAAGGCAGACGAGGAAGAGGATGCTCTCAAACAATCGAGAGGTAAACTTCAGAATAATCAGAACAGAGTGAATAGTCAAAACAACCACAAAGAAACTCTCATAACCAAAGGGGGAGAGGCAGAAATTTCAATCAGTCAAGATGGACTGACAAATCAAGGATCCAGTGCTATTATTGAAATAAATTTGGTCACTATGGAAGTGAATGAAGAAAGAAGCAAGAAGACCTGAATAAGGGCAGAGAAAATGTTACCAACATTGAAGAAGGAACATCTGAATCAATTTTATTCTCATGCCAATTCACAGAAGAAGCAAGCAACAACCATGATCTCTGGTTGTTGGATAGTGGTTGCAACAATCATATGAAAGGTAACAAAGATTTTTTTTCTAGTTTAGATAGCTATGTCACATCTCAAATTAAATTGGGAGATGATTATCTAAGAAATTTTTAGGAAAGGGTGTAATTTATGTATTGACCAAGCAATATGAAAAGAAGGATATTCAGGATGTCTATTATGTACCTGATCTTAGACATAATCTGATGAGTGTAGGCCAGATGAATGTGCATGGTTATAAGGTCATTTTTTAAGGTTCCAAGTGTACAATATTGGACAAACCACCCAGTAAGAAAATCATAGCTACAATACAAAGGACCAAAAATAGAATGTTTCCTTTGATATTGAGAAATGTTAATTTGTCACAGTCATATGCCCAAAATATATCAAACTTAGATGAGACTTGGTTGTGGCATCTTAGATATGGTCATTTACCATTTAGTAGTCTCAGTCTTTTACAAAAGAAGTCTATGTTAAAGTTTTTCCCATTATAAATGAACATAAAAACTCTTGTGAGAGTTGTATTTTTGCCAAACACCAAAGGTATAGTTTTCCTTATGTTTCATATTGAGCAAAAGAACACCTCGAGTTGGTGCATACAGACCTTTGTGGTCCAATGAAAATTCAGTTAGTAGGAGGAAGCTTTTATTTTCTAACATTCATTGATGATTTTAGCAGGAAAGATAGGGTATATTTTTTCAAGAAAAAATCAGAGATATTTGAAAAATTTAGAGAATTTAAATCTATGGCAGAGAAACAGAGTGGGAAGTACATTAAAGTACTCATATCATATCGAGAAAGTGAGTATGATTCCAAATAATTTACAGCATATTGCAGGCAACATGGGATCAAGAGACAATTTACCACAAGATACACTCCACAACAGAATGGAGTAGTTGAAAGGAAGAATCAGACAATAATGAGTATGGCCAAAAGTATGTTGAAGGCCAAAAAAATTTCAACTAAATATTGGGGTGAAGCAGTGGCATGCTCAGTTTATATTTTGAATTTGTCACCAACCAGCAATGTGAAAAATGTAGATTTTAACCTTGTACAATATTTACTACAAACATATTTTCAGTAAAAATGCAGAAAAGATACAATGGAAAATACAAACATTACACAGATATTTTTCCCCTGGGAACCTAAACCGGGAAAACCAACATATTCTATATTCATTCATAGTGATACATTGTTTACAATACAATATAGATATAGGAGCCAGCGGCATCCAAAACCCCAACCCAATGACCTGGATTAGTCAACAACCATAATTCCTTAACCAAAAATAGAAAACCATCGGCAAAAAACCATGTGCCGAAAAACCTCCTAACAATGGACATGAAAATCAAGGCAACACGATAAATGAGGCAAAAATGCGACACGTTTCCTGAGGCAAAAAAACTTTCTCGGGGGCTTTCGCCCCCCTGCACCCCCCTGCCCGCCCAGTGCAACGCAGACACTACTACTCATGCAAATAATATAACACATACCCAGCATTCTCCCACTTGTTGTTTTATTTGCATACAGGGGGTTACAGGGTTACATAGTCAACAATCCAGGGTGGCAATGCCCATGGATCCTCTACACCAAAAGAACTTCTCAGTGCTCACAGATTTTGTTAATGAATTTGCAACATTCTTCAAACTGTGGACACCTTCATTAACAACATTTTCTTTTCTTCAACCATGTCTCTCACAGAATGATATTGAATATCAATATGTTTTGTCTTTGAATGATAAGTCGGGTTCTTCGCCAAAAAAATTGCACTATGACTGTCACAATCTATCCTTACAGCTTGTTGTACCAACCCAATACCTGAACACAATATGTGTAACCATACTGCTTCCTTACTTGCATGAGTGGCTACCATGTATTCAACTTTTGTAGTTGAAAGTGTCCCTACATCCCGTCTTTTGCTCATCCAACTTATTGCTCCTCCAAACATGTTAAAAACATACTCGTTTGTAGATCTCCTATGATCCAGATC